>BRKX01000006.1:29568663-29743663 GCA_026008535.1 Perilla frutescens | reverse complement strand
CGCACTTCTGGACTTTGACTGCATGCTCGGAACTTACTTGCCGACATTCCTTAGATTACCTCTGAGCCAAGAAATCTCCTTAGAACGCGCTTCCTAACCTCGGAGAATACTATATGGCGCTTGCTTGGGTTTTACTTCCTACTAAGAAATACTATCTCTCAATCTTCCAACGATAACTAAAAAGAATACTACTATAGCTCTCTACTCTATTCAAGAGTCCACGCTCGAGTTCTATGAGTGGGAGCGAAATAAAATGAATGCCTTTGACAAGGTCAAAACCTAGAAGGAATATAACACTTGGTTATATGTGCCAAAAAAATATTTTCTTTTCAAAGGACTTATAAACTTTTAGGATTCTTGCATATAACAAAGATGTGGAAGAAATCAACAGTTAGCAACTGGAAACCGTGCTGCAATATTTTCATAAAGACGACAGCATAGCCTCACAAGGAAGTGCTATTACTGATTCTTGATGATTAAGGAGTATCATCCAAAAATATTGCAAATTATCCAAGAGGATATAATTGAAGAATTTCAAATAATATGAAGCTATTGAGGGGCAATTGATTCATTTGACAAGAGAATAAATAAATCGATTCTAAAGTGAATGAATAAATCGATTCTATTGACACGAAACTGAATAAATAGACTCAACAAAACTTCTATCAAAATGAAAATCTCAATCTATCGAACACTAGGTCTATCTTCTTAACGATCTTCTTCGGGTTCTCTCTTTCTTTCTTGAGCTGCACGCACTTTCTTCTTTACGAGACTGCTATGCAATAGTTCGAGTTGGCTGGACTTCAAATGGCTGCGCTTGGCCGGGAAAATGATATCTAGGGATCTCTTGCAATCTATCGAAAAGGATACGACAAAGCGACTTGATCTTTGGCACCTCCTGGACTCTAAACTGCTTGACTTCAACGTCTCCTGGAAGCTTGGAAAAACACCGACAGACATATCTTCAACTATCTTAGCTGCAATCGTGACAACGATCTTTATCTTCATTTATCGGCTTGAAATAAGCGACAACTCTGGGCATCGAACTCGATGTGGCCTTGAACGTACGTCTATAAATGCAACGAGTCTCTATCGAAGGAAATGAATCTTCATTAAACGTGATTGGATCTTCAGATAAGACTTCTCTTGAGTTGAAAGCTCGCGTAGGGATTCCTCGAACTTGCATTAGATTCGCGATCTGATAACTTGCCTTTAACTTGACTGCTCATCTTCTTGCTCGAAGCTGAACTTCATGACCTCCTTCCTGGTTCTACTATAATCTCGGAATCCTTTTTAACCTTCTCATAAACGCCTTTGCGATAAAATGTTCTTTTAAACCACTTCTACTTAACCTACTTATCGAGAGGGAACTTACTCAATCTAGGTTCTTAAGAGAACCTCAAGGGAATCCTAAAATTCTTCTTAATTCAAGCTTTCTATGGTCTATGTTCTAACTATGTCCTCTATGCCTCACTTATTCTTTACTTAACCTCAAATCCTTCCTTATGGGCAGTAGACGAGCCTTTTTAAAAGAAGATTTTTAAATCGCCTTTCAAATTTTATAACTTACTAAAAAATGTTGATGATCCAAAATGGCCGAATTATTTTGAGTATCTGCAGAAAATAATATTTTGAGAAGATTTGATGCTTGCTCGAATTCTTAATGACTCAACACTCTTTACAAAATAATTGATCTAGAACTTACTTCAATAAGTTCCACTTTAAACTTTGGTATAACCAAAATTTTATTTCGAAAAGAAATAATCTTAAATTTTCATTTGAGAAAAATAAACTAACTTTGCTTTGCTCAAAATTTTTCTCCTTATCCTGTACTTTCGAAAAGTTATACCAAATATAATCAAAGTACTTTAACTAAATCATACCTTAATTTTGTTGAAGATGCGAGGGTGATGGTGAGCTGGGGGTTTCTGATTAATACCTTTGAACAATTCAATATTCACATAGAATTTAATCAAACTTTTCAAGAAGAGACAGGTCTGTAGAGTTGCAAATCTGGCTCTGATACCATCTATAACAGCCCGGTCTGGAGGATTGAGACAGGGTTGTTGTGCGTAAAATTAGTACGAAAAATTAGAAATCCAGGGGGTGTTTCTAGAATCGAACTAAGGTTAGGGCCTCAAAATCTTAGGCAACTAAACTCTATAATTTGGAAGAACTTATCGCTTTCAACGAATCAAACAGGTAAAGGGGTTCAATCAAGTCAAAGGAATGCCAATTCATAGGCCAACCGAAATTTAAACAGAATCCAATGACAAACAGATAGGAATTTGACTCTTGAAATAAACAGGACCTCTTTATAGGCCACAACAACTAAGACCCATTAACAGGTTAGAATCAAATAATTCATGCTGCCCTATTCATAGGATGAAGTAAGAAAAACAACTTAAGACTAACTAGAAACGAGCAGAATCATGCTTGGAAAGAAAAGCCCCTTCATAGGCGAACAACAAGAACAAGCATGCAATAGCCATTCATAGGTCGACTAAAACTGGATAGATACCAATCTGCTCAGAATCAACAAAGGAAAAATTGGTATGCCAAAAGAACATGCTTTTAATTCTCGAAACTTTATTGATATTTAGGAATCATAGCATTTAAAACATGGTACTATTAATAATCAAGTTACATATATCGAGACTAAATACTTACATCAGAGTACTTAACAGAAACATAACAGAAGAAAATATGTAACCATATAGAGCAACACTTTGAAAACTTAGACAACTCAGACAACCCTACCACCAGCACATCACTGGCCTCAGCATCTCAACCTGAAAACATTTGAAAAAGAGGGTGTGAGAACTAATGTACTCAGTGGGGTTTTATGAGAAAACTCTTGATAAACTTTAGAAATATCCAATTCATCACTGACGGTATATGGAGAGCAAAATGCAAAAGCCCTCTCCATATCCGCAAAAACCTTTTACTTCCTTTCTTGGCGCTCTTTCTGGCTCAAACCTGTTGTCTACTGCACCCTTAGGCCTGCTTCGGGATAAGAGAGGGGCTATCTCAAGTATCCTCCTGAGTATGCGAGGGGATTATCCAGCAATGACTCCCTTTACTTTATCAAATGTTCAACTTTAGTGACACGAAGGTCGCAGCATGATAATGCAAATAAACTGTTCTTTGAACTCGATAACCTGCTTACAACATAAACTATATCCTTCCTTAACTTCCTTCCTTACTTAACATTAACCTTCCTTCCTTAGCTTTTTTCCTTACTTAACCTTCTTACTTAACCTTCCTTACCTACTTGACTTATCTAGCAATACCAAGCCTAGAGCAATCGTCTAAGGCTAATTCTTTAATTGAGCATGATCTCGGCCTATAAGGGATTTATCACTACCCTAGAACGCAATACTTAGCTAAATAAGCTTTAGCAAGATCCAACATTCAAATTCGAAGAAATGAACGTGCATAAACATAGATTGCAACTAAAAGCAATTCTAAGTATCTCATGCTAGCATAAACAATACTTAAACATTTCTAGCATATCTAAACATGATTGAGATCTCACTTAACATATAATAACTTCCTTTACTTTATCAAACTCGAATAACAATTCAACATAATCATGCATATAACTTTCTTCCTTCAATTCCTTTCCTTGTACAAAGACTAAACAGGCAGAGCATAAAATACTTTTATTGGATATTTCACCTTTACCCTATCATTCTTCTAGAGCTTACTAGTTCAAACTTTATACTTGGTTTAGAATTACCCACCTCGATGACGAGCACCTCAATAAATAGCACGTAGACGAAACAACGAGCTGAAAATCCTTCCTCGGGCCTCCTTGGGGTTCACCTCTTCTTACGAAATTCGATCAATGAATTGAAACCTTATTAGAGATCCTAATAAGACATCGAAACGATATCTAAACCCTCGATCCTTAACTATGGCTTAAAACACGAGAATTAAATGATTTAAACGCTCGAAATTACTGAAAATGGGAATGGAAATTCCGATTGGAAAGATCGAGATTCTGGACGATTGGCCACTTGAGTGATGTAGATATTCGAAAGAGCTTCCATTTGAGTACTCATAGGCCTCGTGGTTCCAACCGAGTTGAAAATTATGGTCTCCAGACGAAACTCTGCCGAACGGCATTGCACAGCTCCGCGCGCGCGCATCGGCGGGCAAAGGTGCCCCGTGCCGGCGGCATCCTTGCGCGCGCACACCCTCTTCCATGTTGGGGGCTGCCTGCGTGCCCACGTGCCCTTCAAGGCCGAGGAGGCACCCCCACGACTGCGGGATCCTACGCGACCGTGCCTCCAGCCACACTCCTCTCTCCGCTCTCGACTCTACTCTCTCTCTCTCTCTCTCTAAAAATATATACTGAATGGGTGAGGGATGAAAAATACTGAGGGGACGGGCTCTATTTATAAGGGAAATTAAATCTTCTCCGAGAAGCATCTGTAGTGCAACAATACTGTTTAAAAAATTACGGGTTCGATTAAAAGGCGCTTTATTCGATGGCGAGGTCCAAATGACCTCATTCACAAAATCTAAAAATACCGAGAGGGGTATTAGCTCGAGTACTATTGGACAAACTTGACTCAGGATAAAGAACGAGTAATCTTCAAGGAAAATGAGAAAAGATTCTCTTTCCAAAAATAAATTTACTATTCCACACAAGGGACAAATAAAATTTCCGAGCGCTCGATTGACCTCAGAATGAAAATCCGGGAATGTCAACAGATTCCTTGAGAAATTTTCTATAAGGCAGGCTCGAAGAAATAAGGCTCAGGTCAACACACGAGATTTTGTGAATTTCTAATGATCGCCTTCCTACAGAAAAACACTATTCCCGCTCTTACTTAATATGCTTTTAATTGTCGGGACCTCAAACGACCTCAGATTCAAAATCCAAAAATACCATCATGCTCTTGGCTCAACACCTTCCAAGCAACCAAAATCGGCTATAACTGAGCTAGGATCAAATTTCTGGAAAAGACGATTTTACGAAAATAACCCCTAAAATCGCGGTTTAGAACCGAAACATCCTTATCTAGGCTCCAATTAATTTATTTAATTTTCTAAATAAACTTTGAAAATCTGGGATGTTACAGCATAGATCTGCAAGCAAGTTCCAAATCTCCTTCACTGTTCTGCAGTTTTTAGTGTCTTTCATGCGATCCTCATCTAGATTTTGAAAAAGTGCTGCTTGAGCAACAAACTCTAGATTTTTCAACTTCTTGTCTTCACCCGTGAGAAGATGAGTTGGTTTTGGGATTCTGGCCAGTTGGTTGACATCCATGATATGGGCTTCATTGTCCATCATAATGATGATTGGACCGTCTTCGATCACCTCCCACATATTCTCATGGATGGAGCATAGATGAGCTTTCATCCTCCTTTTCCAGTGGTCATAATTCTCAACTGAAAAGAGAGGTTGATAAACTGAGATTTTACACTTATTCTCATACACTTTAGTGTTTAGATTGTGTTGATTTGGACGTGTTTTATCTCAGTTTATTTGTGTTTTCCTGTATTTGGAAGTTTGATATTACTTGTTGGTATTTTGCAGAAATTGTCCTTAAAAGATGGCATTTGGAAACAAAGCTCGAAGTGCCGGAATTACATGGAGAATAGTCGAGGAAACGGGACGCGCAAAGGCTGGAAAAGCAGTTGTGACTCGCGAGCTGACGTGGCAGTCGCGAGTCAGCTAGAGCGCACATCAACTGTCGAATCGCGACAGAGGCAGGGGTGTTCAGAGTAAAAATCGCGAGTCGCGAATGGGATCGCGAATCAACGAAGGCCATTCACTGTTTGATCGCAACAGAGACAGGGGTCGTCTTTAGAAAATTCGCGACCCGGTCGCGAATATCAGTACCGGTCGCGAATATTATGACAGCTGGATGCCACGTGGAGTCGCGACCCCAGTCGCGACCGAAGTGCTCGGGAGCGAGGTCGCGAATCTGCAAGGCGGTTCAATTCTGGTTTCCTACTTTAGGTCAAATTTGTACTTAGTATAAATAGGGAAAAAGAGACGAACAAAGACCATCGTGAAGAACGAGCTCTGAGGATTCGAGTTTTATGAGATTAGAGGCAGAATTGACTTTATTAGATTTTCATTCTCGTTTTATTATGGATTTTTGGATTAGCTTTTGTGTTGTTTATTTGACTATGGACAACTAAACCCTAGTATTCTAGGGTTGAGTATGATTCAGTTATGAACCCTTTTTTTTAATTCAATCCTTGTGTCTATGGTTTTTATCATGCTTTAATTATTCTTGCTTTTACTATGTGTTGATTAACTGGCCATTAATTGATGCAATTTAATGTGTTAATCCATAATTCGAGAGATGAGTTTTAACACGAGATCCGGAATAATTGACTCAGTAATTAATAACACTCGAGAGAGTTGAGATTAGTTGAGAGAGCTTTTAACCTTATGATCATTTAGGAGTTGCATGTTAGGTAATGAACGGAGACGTTATTAGTTAATGTGTAATCAACGTTTGCAGTACTCTGAGAAGAGATTGTAGATATAATCGTGGTTGCTCTAGCATGATTCGAATCAAAATTTTGGCATGAGATTGGGTTAGATAATTGGTGGATTAACTGTTGATTTATCAATCCTAGGATACGTTTGTTCTTCTGATTTATTCATTTGTTAAATTACTTGCTTCATTTCTTGTGGTGGTTTATTTGATTTTATTGTTTAATTTAGTTAATTTCACTCTCATAAGTTTGTCTAGTCTAGATAACAGCCGTAGGATAAATAGAATAACTAGTGGTTAATATTGAGTCTCTGTGGATCGACATTGTTCACTGCTATATTATTAGCTTTCATGTACACTTGCAGTTAGGTTAAGAATTTACCGAACAGAGGTAGCTTATGGTTTCCCATAGCTTGAAACATCAGCACAAATAAACACATCTAATTCAAATGATCTGTAGAAACGGCTGATCCTTAGAATCAACCGCTCTGATAACACTTGTTGGTCCCGGTATGAGTCTATGTTAGTTTAGAGGGGGGGTGAATAAACTGACTTCAGAGCTTTAAACTGATGCGGAATAGATAGGGCCCTGACTCGCTTTCAATATTTTATCCGTGTTTCTTAATCAGTTGAGAGAGCCTGACTGAAGCTTAGCTGGTGAGATGATCAGTTAGAACTGATAGCTTTGAAGACTTAGCTTAGCTCGTCAGTGCAGCCTGTATGTGTGAAGGTGCGCAGTTTAATAACATGTAAAGCTGAAAGCAATAAGAACAACACACACAAAACTTTATAGATGTTCGAAGCTTCCTGCTTCTAAGTTCTCTCTTCCTTACACAGAAGGGCAATCCACTATGCAAGTGTAAATTTTCTTTATTACAGTTACACAGTGAAGAATTCTTGTTGAACCTGAAAACGGCACCCTTCAACCCGAGCACAGTCTCCTTTCTAACTGTTGCTGTCCTGAAAGAACGGACCCATCAGTACATGCTCCTCTTCAGCCAGTTTCTAGGTCGACAGCTCACACTTATCAGTCCCAACTGCTCGCTGAGACTTTAGGTGCTATTGCCCGACTTTACATGATTTTAGATCTCGCTCGATCTTCAAGAAAGCAGTCTTGAATCTGTTATCGACCTGGAATGCTCCTTTAACTTGAGCTGAGTGGTTGATCTTTGAGGGACTGAATTGAGAAGCTTTGCTCTTGCTGAAATTCTGCGTCAGCTTAGCAGCTTGCTTTAGACTTTGAAGCACCCCTTCTCAGTTGACACTTTTCGCACTTAAGAGTATTAAGCTTTGAGTTGTGGGGAGGGAGAAAGAAGAGTTCGTTCTACAAAATAGCAAAAGTTAGATTGGCGAAAGTCTTGGCCAAAATTGAGTTCACTTTCTTTAATTAGATGAGTGATATTTTAACCGTTGCGATTGGTGAATATTCAGAATTCACTGGTGGTATTTTAATGCCTATAGCCGTTTGAAGCTCTTAATGAACTAGCTGTTTGACTTTAATGTCCTCAGCTCTAAGATCATCAAGATCTTTTAATGATTTCCTGTCAAGATCTTCATTGACTGCTTGTCAGAGAGAGCAGGTGATTCGGCTATCAGTTTTGGACATTCAGCTGATGGGCTCTCAACTATCTCGGCTTTCAGCTGTGAGATTGTCCAGTTGGTAGATCCTTAGCTGCCTTGAGCTTCAGTCCTGATACGGTCCAGTTCAGCTGACTTGGCAGCTAAGCTTCAAAAGCTTTCAGTTCTGGACTATCAGCTGGCTACTTGCTTGAGCTTTTCTCTCCTCGACTTGATCTATGGTCAGTTTGGTATTGGCTCAAAGATTTTTAGAGCTTTCTTCCAGCAAACTGATCTTTGATCAGTTTCGGGTTAGCCCTTTGTGACTGACTGATCTTTAATCAGTTCAGTTTCAGCTTTCAAGCTGGCTCTGTTCTCATTAGTCTGTCTTAGCTTTCTGCTAGGATTAATGATTACTCATCTATGGATGCCTACCGGTCTCCAAAGTTCTCTTCCCGCCTTGTAGCTTTTCTCAAGCTTTGAAGAGTTGACTCTGACTGGTCTGATCAAGGTAACCTTATAAGTTGGTTGACCATGCTTCAAAATAGTTGTCTCTTATTTCAGCTAGACTGATGTCTGAAGTCTTACTTGGTCATTACCCCTAATTTCAAGCTTTTCATAACATACAGTTTTTCATTAAATCATCACACATGTTTTGACATTTCATCAACACCATCAGTTGGGATTTTCCCAACAATTTTCCTAACATGAATGTTCCAAAACTGTGATGCTTGCTTAAGTCCATAAATGGATCTCTTAAGCTTGCACACTTAGTGTTCTTGGCCTTTAGCAATGAATCCCTCTTGTTGCTTCATATGGATGTTTTCTTCAAGACTTCCATTCAAGAAAGCTATCTTGACATCCATTTACCATATCTCATAATCTAGATGAGCGGCAATAGACAGTAGAATCCGAATCGACTTAAGCATGGCAACTTGCAAAAAAGTTTCCGCATAATCGATCCCTTCTTTTTGAGTATAGCCTTTGACCACCAATCTATGTATAAATATAACAATAGATAATATGCACAAATAGTGACTGTAATAATAATCAATCTATATCGTCAAAACCATTGTTAATAGTATACAAGGGCAAGCTTTCAGTATACAATCCTAACAATATCTGGAGAGGAGGATGTTGGTGCTTTCTTTGTACTCTTTTTAGGGCTAACATGTTTCTGTAATGAGATCTTAAGCTGCTCCTTTGATGCAGAAGATAGGTCTGAAGAGACCTTGATGCCAAGAGACTTCTTGGGCTTGATAACAAAATCCATTTTGGTGGTGACATTCTTTCTTTGGCTCTTGATGATGTTGTAGATCAACACATGATAGACCATAGGAGCCTTTATGGGCTCATTCTCAGTCATGCTCACCACTTTGTTGAAAACAAACTCACTATAGTCAAATTTCCTTCATGTTCCTATGTGAAATAGGAACCTTCCTTGATTCTAATTCACTCATGTTCTGTGAGTGGTTGGCACCCAATTTTGGATGACAATTCTGAACAGGGCCTTGTAGGTAGATGTCATCTTGCTTGTTGGAATGGTCTGGGGATTGGTTGGCCAATAGTCATACTCACCTCGTGTGAGTTCAGCAGCAATGACACTCCACCATCTGTGATGAAGTCGTGCCAAGGAATGAAGAACCTAATCTGGAGCTGCAACTTAGTGGTCCAGTTACACGCCTATGAGCAAAGTAGTTGCAATGTTGTTTCCAAGCAATTGTGCGGAAGAGGTTTGGAGATGAGAATGTGTCAAATGCAGCCCGAAGATTGTTACACTGTTAACATTAGAAGATGGAGATCAAGGCATGGAGATTAATGTATGAAGAACACACGATGTATAAAGAGTTCATGTCGAGTTGCATGGAACAATCGACGTGCATGAATTAATTCAGCCTTTTTAATTAATTAAAGGGATTGAATTAATTAGACTATAGTAATAATTTAGACAATAGTATTTTATTATTAGATATCAGATATTTATTTATCTATTTTCGATTTTTATTTAGATAAAAACTAGAGTTTTATTTAAAGCAATATCATTCCTTAATAGAATCTTAGTTTAGGTAGTATTCTTTTCCTAGTTTCATTATATGCATGGTTCAAAACATTAGCCTATAAATAGGACTAATGTGTGACATTATTATTTTAGACAAAGTTTGATATTTTGAGTTTTCAATTCACTTTGCCTCATAATTATTTGGTTCGAAAGTTTTACAATTCTTTAAGGTGAGCAACTTAAAGTCTTATCAAAAGATTCGTTCTAGTTCTTCAGTTCTAAGGTGGACTCGTTATTCGAGAAGCTACATTGAGGTACACGCTTTGTAGTACTTAAACTACGGAGTTTGTATCGGGTTTCAACTCACAACAACAAGAATCATCATCGCCGATCACCAACACCAACATCCATCCAACATCAACCGTCCGTTTCATAAGTTCAATCCCAATGTCCGTGTTCATTGAGAGTTCAACATCTCAAGTTCAACAACACCCGTAAGTTCATCTACCCCTATCATACCGTATCTACCCTAACCATTTTTCACCCATTTAACACACTCAAATCATTCCAAACATCATCTTTAATCCATCGATCCATTCCAGCTCTTTCGTGATTTGGTTTGTGTTTTTATTTGTGTTGATTTAATCTAAATTGGTCAATTAAGTCTAGTTAAGTACCATAGTTAATCAAGTCATTTTTATCCAATTTAATCGAGTCTTTCGCATCTTATTCTATTCGAGTCTAGTAGAGTTAGTTTGAACCCTTACTTGTCATCGTGTGTTCATTCTTGGTTATCTGCAAATCAATTACGGGTTGTGTTCGTCCAGATCACATCAATCTATCCTCGAACAAAAACTTTCTCAAAGTTTTCTGAAGCCGGATTGTACATATCATTAGTCAGGTTGCAGTAGAACTTACTGACAACCACCGGAACGTACTCACCAACTTTCAACATGGTTTATAACAAACTGGAAACCTCAATTAAGGTATAGATACCCGCCTCAACCAACACAGATATATCTATCCTCATCTCTATTATGACATTCCTTTTCTTCACCTTATCCCATAATGAGGCATGAAAAACTGATCTGAAAAGACCATAAGAAGTACATTTTTCTTGAATGACTTCCAGTTGACTGGAACATCCACTAACTTGTTCACGAACATCTTCGCAAACCGTCTTCCTTTTAGTATCAGCCTTGGTTCTGGTCTCCCTTCTAGTAGTAGATTTCTTCAGCAAGCTTCCCGGAATCTCTTCTGAGGCTTGACTTCTGGTCATTGGAGACCTGGTGGACACGAGTATAGATCCCTTGGTAGACTTTTGTAGGATTTTCTTCTTCATGGATACTCCTGGTGATGGAGATCCAACAACAAAGGGCTCGATAGTGTACTGAGCACTTGCGATCAACTTCTTAGCTTGCGGTGTGGGGGCTTCCTTTCAGAAGAGCTCTTAATCTCTTCTTCTGGATCTTCAGCAACCACAAATCTATGAATGATCTTGGCCTTTCCCTTCTTGATAGCAGCTTTCTTGGCAGACAACTTGTATTTCTGAGCGAGAGGAATATGCTCGTGTTCATCAGTAGGTTCAAGAACATGTTCTTGAACAACTTTGGTCGGTTTTGCAGCAGCCTTTGGGGTAGCTTCTTCTTCAACAACAGAAGCTTTCTCAGCCTCTTGATCAAGGTTTTTGGAAACCTCTTCCATGATCTTCTTTGATTTCTTTACAGTAGTCTTTTTCTTAACGCTGCTCTTTGTTTGAGCTTTTGCAGCAGCAGCGGGCTTGTAGGTCTGAGTCACTTATTTAATCAAATCATCAAGCTTTAATGGCTTGCTTTTCTTGATCTTCTTAGAGGACACAATCTCTGCTTCTTCTTCTTTCTCGGAGATGACCTCTTCATCATCACTTTGATGATATTCTTCAATATATTGATCTTCAAAGTCGTCAGATTCATCTTCTTTATCCCATAGTCTTCTAAACACTTTTTGTCTTTTAGAATCAAGTCCTATGACTTGTCTGTCGAAGTCATCAAGACCCGTGTCTTCATCCCAAGTTCTTACAATATATGTGACCTTTCCAAGTCTCTTTCTAGGTTTGGAAGGGATTTTTCTTTTGGTAGCCATAGATAGAATAGATAGAAAGAAGAAAAGATTGAAGAATGCAAAGATATTTTACTAGCAACGGTAAATTTTTCAGAGGGCGAGAGAGAGATGTTTGATGACAGAAACTTAAGAATAGAAAAGTGAGATTATGGACGGGGAGTGTATCCTTTTAAGTATATGATCTCTTCTCTCTAGTGATGTCGATCAAATAGTTCCGTTAGACACAGAAAATTTGGAGCGAAATCCGTATTTTTCGGTTCTGAAGTTGCAGAGATGCCAACTAGCCATTACTAACAAAGTGCATGATCATCTTGTGGAAGATGTTCATGAACATCTATGGTGAACATCTATTCACAAATTCTCCTATTCAGCTCGATCTTTTTATAGGTTCTTCTTGTAACCTATTGAGTGTGAAATAAACAAACTCACATACCATTAGGCTAATTAACGATAAATGCAATGACTCAATGAGGATCTAAGCTTCTCAAATCTTGTAGTATCCAAGCCTTTGGTGAATAAATCTTCTTGTTTATCTTCTATGTTGACATGTTCGATCTTTAGAACTTTATCTTCAACTAGACTTCTGATAGAATGATGTCTGATATCAATGTGTTTGGTCCTTAAGTGTTGAACTAGATTCTTGGATATGTTGATTACACTCATGTTGTCACATAACATAATTGGGACATCATGAGCAGCTTCATAGTCCTTCGTCATCTGTAGAATCCACATGATCTGAGTATAATTGATTTCTACTGCAATGTACTCGGGTTCAACTGTAGAGAGATATATACTATTTTTCTTCTTTCTGAACCAGGAAACAAGATTGTTCCCTACAAAGAAATAAGTACTTGATGTGCTTTTTCTGTCATCTGGCGAGCCTGCCCAATCAGCATCACTATATGCCACAATGCTTGAATTTGTATCAGTAGAATACCAGAAACCATACTCAGTTGTTCCATTAAGATATTTAATGATCTTCTTCATAGCATTCAGATGACTTTTCTTTGGACATGCCTGATATTTGGCACATACTCCCACACCGTATGCTATGTCTGGTCTGCTGGCTATTAGATATAGCAAACATCAAATCTTGCTCATGTAGAGAGTCTGATCAACTTCAGTTCGAGCATCATCCTTGGTAATCTTGGTTTTGTCCCTATTGGAGTCCTCTTGTGCTTGCTGCTCTCAAGTCCAAATTTCTTGACAAGTCCTTTAGCATATTTGGACTGGGATATGAAAATACCTTCTTCTGTTTGCTTAATTTGTAGCCTTGGAAAGTATTTCAGATCTCCTACCAAGCTCATCTCGAATTCAGTTTCCATGTCCTTGATAAAATTCATGACCATCTTAGCTGACCTTGATCTAAAAACAATGTCATCAACATATATCAGAATAATGATGCAATACCCCAGATTTTTGAATGAGGATTAAAGAATTCTTAATCATAATTAAGAGGTTAAGAAAGAGATTTCAATAAGGTTTAAGGGAAGTCAGATGTAAGTCAAGACTTTAGGGGTCATTTTTTTCGTGAAATCTATTAGGATTGTATACTGAAATCTTGTCTTTGTATACTGTTAACAATGATTTTGATGATATAGATTGATTATTCTTGCAGTCACTGTTTGTGTATTTATTTATTGTTATATATATATATGCATGTTTCATTATACTTGCATTGTAGATGATATGGTGTGGGTGAACAGACGGTAAAGATCATATCATCGGATTCCTTGTAAAGTATTAAAAGGGTTGCAATTTAGATGATCCTGAACTAATTATTGTACACTGTAGAATAATCTGATAGTTAGTTTATCTTGATGAACTGATTATTCTAATACACTGACACGTCTATTGAGGAGGATCGTAATATGATACTATTCTCTAATCTGACCCTAAAAAGAGAGAATAAAGATCCATAGATTTTGGGTTCTTAAGCCATGCACAGTGGCGGACATATGTGTGTTATGTCTACTGCTTTGATCTATCAATGAGTGAGATTCTTGATAGAGTCAATAATCTCGATATCTTGGGGAGTAACATATACATATATGATGGGTCACCATGTCCTGGTGTGCTAGGTTGACGATGTCCCCTTGAGTAAACACAAGCACATGTGAAACCCTACAGGTGGAATTTATTCCGTACATGGTAAAGCTTGTGTGGTACTACTCTAGGAATGGAAAAATTAATTAATTATAGCTGTCAGAGCTTGCATAATTAATTAATAGACATTATATCCTAAACATGGGGAATGGCTGGACTAAAGAAGAAAGCATTGAGTAAAAATGTATTAAATTGGTAGGTCAGTGTTATTTCTTTAGTGGAATAAAAATAACACTTAATTTATTTAATTATATCCTAATGTTGGATATTAGATATTAAATAAATTAGTGGGCCAATTTAATATTCTTCTAGATCCCTATTGTAACCCAAATAATACCTTAATGGACGGAGGGAATAGAATAAGAGGAGAGGCCCAAACCCATTAAGTTGGGAGCCCTAATTTCCGTCCCTCCCCTTTCTATTAATTAGAGATGGGAGGCGTGTAATACAGTGTAAGAAATTAGCCACTTTATTGCTCTCTTAATTCCCTCAGGTTATCCATATAGTTTAGTAGATTGTAGCCCACTATACATCTAAACGGGTATCGGGAATACAGTAGAAGATCAAGGAGTATCTCTGCAGCCCCTGTAGCTGTCGACTACTGCAAAGAAGAGGCTAAGATTTTTTGTTCTTCTATAGCAACGAGATTAACCTTGTAATCTCGTGATCAACCCTACGTTCGTTGTAAGTAGATCTATCGAATTATTTTTCCGCTGTGATTTTATTCGACTATCTTCCATGATCAATTTAACTTGTATGTTTTATAAACTCACACATAAAATCATGATTTGCATGCCTAACAGAATTATAGATTAGCTGATTAGATCCTGTGGGGTGTAATTCGATAAAACCCAAACAACTGGTATCAAAAGAAGTATCGACCGAATTCTTGGAATAATTCTATGCAGATGTTTGAAAATTGAATTAAATTTGAATGATAAATTTATGTGTTTAAATTTTTCAGATTTATTGCATGTTATTTTCGAGCATAATGTAATTAAAATTGGATGAATTTTGACGTGCATGTTCGAAATTCTTGTTTTAATTACATGTTGAATTTTTGCCTAGCGTGAAATATGAATTTGGAATGGTTCTTGATGTTACTCATAATTTCCAGATTTAATTTCATGTGTTGATCGAAATTTTGGTGTAAAAAATTTTGAAAATTATGTGTAAAATTGTCCCTTAATTTGATCTTCAATTTTCGATCCTCTAGTGTTGGAATTCGAATAGAATTATGATGTTGTCAAAATTTCCATAGCCAATGTTAGAGGGGGTGTCGAAAATTTAGTTGATTAAAATTGATATATGGTAATTTTTGGTGTATATCAAAAGTTACTTAATTTTAATCAAATTAGGTTTTGAAATAGACTTTTAATTTTGGCAAGTGTTTGAAGAGGATCAAAACTACCATTATTTTAATTTTTATAATTTTGGTACCTAATAATATAATTTGGATGTTATTTTGACTTGTATCAAAATTTCAAATTATTTTAATAAATTCAGAAGGGGGTGAAAATTTAGGGGTTTAAATTTGGAGGATTAATTTTTGATTAATTTTGAAAATTTCAAGATTTAATACCCTAGTAATTTTTGAAAATTTAAGATATGATTTGGTGGATAATTGTGATCAATTTCAAATCCTATCTTATGGAAATTTTCGGATATATTAAGATACACTTTGGTAGATTATTTTAATTAATTTCCAAAGTTAATCTTAAAAGATAAAATTTCGAATTTTAAGATATTATTTGGTAGGTAATTTTGACTAATTTCCAAATAAGAATCTTATGGGTATATTCGAATTATTTGATTTAATTTGGTGGATAATTTTTAATTTCCAAATTAATCAAGATATAATTTTTGAAATTCTTTAATTGAATTAAAGTGGTAAATTTCGAAAATAATGCATGCATAGATATCATGTGATATTTTATGGTTAACATTTAATTGTGATAGTTGTATCTGTAGATGATTTATTTTGAAGGTGACACCAACTATCATGGGCTTTAATTTTATGTTAATGTGATGTTTATTTTAATGTTGAATGCATGGTTGGCCGTATGCCGGTTTGGCTACAAGATTTTTAATACATGAGAAAATCCATGGATTAGGTCTATGCAATTTATTTATTACGTTGTTTTAATGTAATAGGAAAATAAATTGTTAGAATTAGAGGTGATTTTTGAAAATCACCTAGTTTTTTAGTTATATTTTATTTTCCTTTATTATTCTATACATATTAGAATATCCTTATGGAATGGATTTTTAATATAGAATAAGAGAAGAAGATCAACTCAAAGATGGAAAATGAAGCATCTTCAAATAAGGAAGGACATCTCGAACACATCCCGAAATCCTAGAGGAGCTAGGGTTTTAGCGAGATGCATAAGAGGTGGCGGCCAAGGGAGTCAAGATTTCCGAAGATTATCTCATTAACAACATGAGATATAAGCTATGATAGTTGGTCCCACTTATTATGCTTATTATGTTGTTTTGTATGCAATGGTGGTTTATCATTTTATGTGATTTAATTGCATGTTTAAATGTGATAAGATGAAACCTCAAGTTTAAATAACTAAGTGGGAGAGATATATAACAAAGTATGTGGAAATCTCAAAATGGTCTCGATTAATCAAGTTTAATTGAGAAGTGATGGGCAACCTCCCTACGGAGGGGTCATATTATTAGATTCTCTAGAAATTAAACTTCTTAACGGATAACTGTAGAACATTATTAAGAACGAATCGTCCATACAACTAGGGAGGTGGGTTCGAAATAATATTCTTGGGGTGAAGATAATGGTAAACACACTTAGATGTAGTTTATTAATAAACATTTGCTCTATGTGCCTTATTAATTAGATGATTACATGACCGGGTTTTATATCTGACTATTAATTTACTTATCATAAGGAAACTTGACTGGATGTAGATTAAAGATTAGGTTAACCTATTTAAAAATAAATTTTATAAACGTCCACCCTATGTGGCTTATAAGAAACATTTTTAAAATGTCGGTGGATATGCATATAATTTCTTTTTGAGGTTTTCGAATTATATGTGATTTTATCCTAAAGTTTGTGACTGTACTGCATGTTTATTTTCAGTTACTTCTATATCGTCATGGCACTTTCCAACCTGTCCTCAATTCTAAAAAAAAAATAAACTAGTTGGTGAAAACTATAAAGACTAGATAAAAAAAATCTGAACATTGTCCTTACTGCTGAAAACTTTAAGTTTGTACTTGATGAAGAATATCCACAAAAGCCGGATGAGAATTCTAGTGAAGAGCAAAATGCAGCTTATGGTAAGTGGGAAGAGCTAATGAGATGGCACATTGCTACATGCTTGCCTCTATGTCAAGTGTGTTGCAATATCAACATCAGTCTATGAAAACCGCTTATGACATAATGTTGAACCTTAAGGAGCTCTTCAGATATAGAAGCTCGCCTCGACATTTGGCTATGGGAAATCTGATGAGGACTAAGATGTCAGATTCCACACCGGTACGGGATCACGTTCTCCAGATGATGGGCTTCCTATCAGAGATCGAGACCCTAGGTAGCGAATTGGACTCTGAGTCCCAAATTGACATTGTTCTTCACAGTTTATCTCTGAGGTTTGAGCAGTTTAGACTGAACTTTAATATGATAAAGAAGGATGTTACTTTATCAGAACTGCTTATGGATATTTAGGCAACCAAGCATCTCCAAAAGGGAAGCTCGGAGGCGTACCTAGCTAGGGCGTCTTTTTTGGTGTTAAGAAGAAGAGATACGGACCTAAGGAAGTTGCAAAGGAGAAGTCTAAAGACCCTAAGGATAAGAAGGGCAAAGCCAAGGTTCATTCGGAAGACTTCAAATAGAAGTCAAAGTGTTTCAAGTACGGTCAGCAAGGACATTGGAAGTCTGTGTGTCCTAACAATAAGAAGAGAAAGGGTATGTCTCACTCTTTAGTTGTTGAAACATTTTTAGCTACTTGTTCTACTTGGTGACAGGTAGTGGATACTAGAGCTACTGATCATGTTTGCATGTCCTTACAGGGGTTCCTGGTGAAAAGACAGCTGAGTGAAGATGAGATTACCGTCTACATGGGCAATGCTACAAAAGTGGCATCTGTTGCAGTGAGAGATGTTAATTTACCCTTTAGTAGTGATAGGATTCTTCTTTTGAAAGATTGTCTCTGTGTGCCTGGTTTTAGGCGAAACTTGATTTCTGTTTCTAAGTTATTTATGAATGGATATTCTGTTACTTTTGGTAGCAAGGTCGTTTTCACTAGTGGAAAATGTTTTATCTATTCTGGCACATTGGATGGACGTCTTTATATACTTAATCCTATGCAAAATACTACGCAAGTACAATTATTGAATACATCGATCATTAACCCTAATAAAAGAAAAAAAACTATGGAATTGAATCAAACCTATCTTTGGCATCTGAGACTTGGTCATATTATTTTTAAGAGGATACAAAGGCTAATAAGCGATGGATCACCATCTTCATTGGTCTTGAAAATTTTTCCTTTGTGTGAATCCGTTTGGAAGGCAAAATGACCAAGCAACCCTTTTCGTTTATAAGGGAAATAAATCCAAAGAGGTACTAGATTTGATTCACTCTGACTTATGTGACCCTATATCAGTTCAGGCTAGAGAAGGGTATGAGTATTTCATCACGTTCATTGATGATTACTCAAGGTATGGATACATTTACCTGTTACGTCGTAAGTCCGAGTGTTTTGAGACATTCAAAACATTTAGGGCGGAAGCGGAGAAACAAATAGACAAAAGTATCAAGACACTGCATTCTGATCGTGGTGGAGAGTACCACTCAACTGAATTTAGGGACTACTTAGCAGAGCATGGGATTACATCCCAGTTGACTACGCCTGGCACTCCACAGCAGAACGGTGTAGTTGAGAGAAGGAACATAACCTTATTAGAGATGGTGAGATTGATGATGAGCTATTCAAAATTGCCTGTTTCATGTAAGGGATATGCCCTGGAAACAGCAGCCTATATTCTTAACATGGTTCCTTCCAAATCGGTTCCTCACATGCCCCTAGAACTATGGACTGGTCAAACACCCAGTCTAGGTCACGTTTAGATTTGGGGCATTCCAGCAAACATGCTGGATAAGGTGGCTGATAAGTTGGCGCCGCGTTCAGAAGTAAGGTTGTTCGTTGGGTATCCAAAAGGATTGAGAGGCAGTTTATTTTATAGTCCTGAGGATCATAAGGTCATTGTCAGCACCAATGCCCGATTCTTAGAGGAAAACTATGTAATAAATCACAAACCCAGGAGCGTGATCGTTCTTGAGGAGCTTCGAAGTGGGAATGCAGATCCTACACCACCTGTACAATAAGATGAACCACCAATAACTGCACAACATGTGTCGCAAGTACGGGATATACCTCATCGCAGTAAGAGGGTTGTTCGTCAACCTGATAGATTTATTAGTTTGGGAGAATCTTAGGATTTCCCGGAATTATTGAATGAATTAGATCCCAAGATCTATGACGAGGCAATACAAGACAAAGATACAGATTATTGGAAAATTGCAATGGAATCTGAGATTAGATCTATGGATCACAATCAAGTATGAGAGCTTGTAGAACCACCTGATGGAGTAAAACCCATTGGATGCAAGTGGGTCTACAAATGAAAGAGAGGATCTGATGGGAAGGTTGAAATCTTCAAATCTAGATTAGTGGTGAAAGGCTATACTCAGAAAGAAGGGATCGATTATGAGGAAACTTTTTCACTGGTTTCCATGCTTAAGTCGATCCAAACTCTCCGGTCTATTGCCACTCATCTAGATTATGAGATATGGCAAATGGATGTCAAGCTAGTTTTCCTGAATGGAAGTCGTGAAGAAAACATCCATATGAAGCAACCAGAGGGGTTCATTGAGAGCACCTGGTTTGCAAGCTTAAGAGTTCCATTTATGGACTTAAGTAAGCATCACGGTCTTGGAACATTCGGTTCGACGAGGTCATCTAGTCATATGGATTCGTCTGAAGCCCGAATGAGAGCTATGTGTACAAAAAGAGTGACGGAAACATGGTGGCATTCCTAGTCATGTATGTTGATGATATCTTGCTTATTGAAAATAATAAGAAGGTGTTATCGAAGATAAGGGTGTGGTTGTCCAAGCAGTTTGATATAAAGGATTTGGGAGAAGCTGCACACGTCCTTGGCATAAAGATCATTCGAGATCGCCAGAAGAGGATACTGTGCCTATTCTAGGGAACCTATAGCGACACACTGCTAGCTAGGTTTAGTATGCAAGACTCCAAGAAAGGTTTTATACCTTTCAGGTATGGAATTCATCTATTCAAGGATATGTGTCCTAAAACACAGGCTGAGATAGATGAGATGAAAGGGGTTCCATATGCTTCGGCTGTGGGGAGCCTCATGTATGATATGCTATGCACTAGGCCTGATATATGCTATGCGGTTGGCATAGTAAGCAGATATCAGTCTAACCCTGGAAAAGGACACTGGACTACAGTAAAGAATATTCTCAAGTACCTGAAAAAGGTTAGAGATTCTATGCTGGTATACTATGCTGATAGTCTTGTTCCTTTGTGTTATACGGACTCAAATTTCTAATCTAATAAAGATTAGAGTAAATCTATCTCGGGCTATGTGTTTACCTTGGGAGGCGGAGCCATTGTCTGAAGGAGTATCAAGCAGAAATGCATCGCTGACTCCACCATGGAAGCTGAATATGTAGCTGCCTCTGAGGCTGCAAAGGAAGCTGTTTGGCTCTGGAGCTTTTTGTTGGACTTGAGCATGGTTCTTGATTTGCCTAGGAGCATCATGATATACTATGATAACTCTGGTGCACGGCTAGGCTAATGGATGAATATGGCGATTAAGGCTATTTTAGGGTTAGGGTTTATAGGCGACGAATGGATGAATTCTTACGTGTTATGGAGATGATTCATGACGTGAGGATGATGATGATGATCATTGATGAAGATGGCTGGATTGAAGGCGTATGTACGGCAGCATGGTAATGAAGAGGGCGACGTGAACTAGTGTTGCAGAATAATCACGATTGAACCCCGTTGTAAACACGAACGAAATCCAATAGTTGAATACTCCAAGTTGCAATTTACCCTAGTTCTTGTGTGAACTAGAATAAACCTTGATAGGACTTGAAGGGTGCAAAACCTTAAGAACTCGATGAAGAAATCGGCGTTTCTTGTGTGAGATAATGAGAAAATATTTCTTAATTTCATGCAAAGTCTAAAGTATCACAAATAATGGTTGATCCCTATTTATACTAGCTAAGGAACGAAAATAAACAAGGGAAAAAATAACTATGTTGACCGAAAATTAAAGAAGATAATTACCTTAACTAGAACTCTATTTAAGGTAATTCTAGAAAGGCCAAAAATTAAATAAATAAAATATATACTAGGATAAAATAAATTCCAATTAAATTGGACGTTCATAAGTGGCGTATGGACTCAAATATGGGCTGCAACTTCTCACCACTTTCATCTTGGATTATGCTTCTTGGGCTTCATCTTCAATTATTAATAAATTAACAATTTTATTTTTCGAGCTACTTTGAATTTCTTCTTCTCCAACTTCAAGCTTCCTTCTTATCAACACTTGAAAAGAGCCTTGATGTTTCTTAGCTCTCAAACATATGACTGGCCCTCTCAACTGCAGCTCGAGATCTTCATCTTCAAAGCCATGCATGACCTCATCATTCCCTCTGCTGAAAAGAATTCATCCTCGAATTCTCGACATTCTCTTATTCAAACTCATCTGCATAATAGGGAGATAAATCAACCACATTGAAGGTTGAAGAACACTTATACTCACCAGGTAGATCAATGCGGTATGCATTGTTGTTAACTCGGCTCAGAACAGTAAACGGTTCGTCTCCTCGAGGCATAAGCTTCGATTTTCTCAGATTGGGAAATCGACCAGGATTCAGATGAATCCAGACACGATCTCCAAGCTAAAAAATCATAAGCTTGTGGTGTTGGTTATAGCCGACAACCGTTTGCTTCCGACGGTGCTCGATCTGAGCTCGCACCTTCTTGTGCATTTCCTTCACTTGCTCAGCTCTTCTTGTACCTTTAACACTTGTTAGATGCTCAATAGGTAAAGGCAAAATATCAGTAGGGGGTTAGTGGGTTAAAGCTAAAAACAACCTCAAACGGGGACATATTAGTAGATGAATGCACGACTCGATTGTATGCAAACTCAGCAAAAGGCAAACAATCCTCCCACAATTTCAAGTTATTTTTAACTAAAGAACGTAACAAAGTGCCAAGTGTGCGATTGACAACTTCAGTTTGACCATCCGTCTGCGGATGACAAGTAGTAGAGAAAAGCAACTTGGTACCTAGTTTACCCCAAAGTACATGCTAGAGATGTGCCAAGAACTTGGAATCCCTATCGCTAACAATAGTCCTAGGAATACTATGCAGACGTACAACATGCACAAAAAATAGATTGGCAATATACACAAGATCGTCGGTTTTACGGCATGCCATGAAATGTGCCATCTTGGAGAACCGTTCAACCATAATAAATATGGAATCTTTACCTGACCTAGACCTAGCTAATCCCAAAATAAATTCCATCGACAGAGCAATCCATGGAGAAGAGAGGCGGGTAAAGGAGTGAACAGACGAAACGGGTGCGATTTAGAGTTAGACTTACGGTATGTAATGCATCTACTACACACTCTCAACATTGCTATGCATATGCGGCCAAAAGAAATGCTCATGCCGCAAGTTCAATGTCTTAGACACACCAAAGTGACCCATCAAACCCCCGACATGCGATTCTAGAACAAGTAACTCCCACATAGAAACACATAGGAATGCACAATTTTTCGACTCCTTAAATAGAAACCCATCATGCACGAAATAACCATCATAAGCACTAACCATCATATGGATGAAAAATCATGATCAGACTCATACAAACACTTGATCGATTCAAATCCTAACGTTTTGGCATGCATAAGATTAAGGAGTGCATACCTTCGAGATAAGGCATCTGTGACGACATTCTCCTCTCCTTTCTTGTACTTGATGACGTATGGAAAGGATTCGATGAATTCAACCCATCGTGCGTGCCTTTTATTCAGATTATGTTGGCCTTTCAGGTGCTTCAAGCTCTCATGGTTCGTGTGAATCATGAACTCTTTAGGCCACAGGTAGTGCTGCCATGTATCCAAAGCTCTCTTCAATGCATACAACTCCTTATCATACGTCGAGTATTTAAGGGCTGCATCGTTGAGCTTCTCACTGAAATATGCCACTAGGCGTCGTTCCTGTAATAAACAACTCCAATTCCCTTATCCGAGACATCACACTCAATCTCAAATGTTTTGTTAAAGTTTGAAAGACAAAGAACAGGCGCATTACACAGTAAAGATTTCAAAGTATGAAATGCATGCTCTTGTACTGGGCCCCACTCAAACTTTCGATCTTTCTTGCTTAACTCAGTAAGCGGTGCGCCAATTTAGGAGTCGGCCATTCCTCGATCGCCTTGATCTTGGAGCGGTCTACTTCAATACCGCGTTCACTAACAACGAAGCCGAGAAATACGACTTTTTTTATTCAAAAAGTACACTTAGACAAGTTTCCATACAACTTGGAAGCTCTCAAAAGATCAAAAACATGCCTAAGGTGCTGTATATATGTATATGGCGTGTCACCATAAATCAGAATGTCATCAAAATACACAACCATATATTTTCCTATAACTGCACGCAAAAACATGATTCATCAACCTCATAAACGTGCTCGGTGCATTTGTGAGACCAAAAGGCATGACGAGCCACTCATATAGACCATGTTTTGTTTTAAAAGAAGTCTTCCATTCATCCCCCTCATGCATACGTACTTGGAAATGCCCGGAACATAAATCTATCTCAGAAAAGATCTTAGAACTAGATAACTCATTAATCATATCATCAAAATGGGGAATAGTAAAATGATACTTTACCGTGATTTTATTTATAGCTAGACAATCCATGCACATGTGCCATTAGTTGTTCTTCTTTGACATAAGGATCACGGGCATGGCGCAAGGACTCATGGACACGTGAATTTGCTGCTTCTCCCATAGCTCCTTGACTTGGTGATCAATCTCCTTTTTCTTCTCAGGGCTGATACGGTAAGCAGGTCAATTGGGTAGCACGGCTTCGGGCTGGAAGTCGATCTGATGCTCGATTCCTCGAATCGGCGGCAAACCACTTGGGATCTCATCCGAGAACATGTCACTGTACTCATCCAATAAGGGCTGCACATCACTAGAAACAATAGAATCATTAGTAGCACTGCCCTTATATGTAAGTAGATCAAGAGGCAAACCTACTTTCACGGTTTTTTCAACCCCTTTGACAGAAATAAAGAGACTGCGCTGCTTTGATTTGTTTGCAGCTGATTCCACTACTTTACCATGAGGTAAAGGATCACTAGGAGGATGTAATGAAGAGGAAGAAGCAGCGGTACTAGGTTGTACGGCCACGGACTTGACCGTGGTGACGGCGGCGGTCTTCTTGGCGGCGGGAATCACGGCCTGCTTTTCCTTCTCTTTTTTGAACCTCTCTTGCATGCATTGCTAATCCTCTGCAATGGCAGTCAGGGATAATGGCTTCAGGATTGACATCTTACCATTAATCTCGGCGGCATAAGTGTTCAGGCAGCCGTCGTGAACAATCTGAAGATCAAATTACGACAGTCTGCCTAATAGGAGGTGCGCTGCATCCATGGGAAAAAAATGACACAATACAGTGTCAGTAAACTTACCAATTGAGAATTCGACACTTACCTGGCAAACCACTCGAATTTCACCTCGGTCTGTAAGCCAATGCAGTCTGTATGGCTTCGGATGCTTCTTTGTGCGCAGGGCGAGTTTATCCACTTCATATTAACTGATGACATTAATGACACTGCCACTATCAATAATCATTGAGAAAGTATGACCTTTGATTGATGCGCGGGTGTAGAAGATATTCTCCCGCTGATGATTTTTCTCCTCTTTCCGGATGATGCTCTGACTCCGGATGGTAACTAGACTGACCGCGGCCAATTTCGGATCAATTTCCTCAGAGTCGACATCATGCTTCTTCTTCTCATCACTGGCGTCGCCTATGGATGGCTCAAACTCCTCCTCACTAGCTAATGTACAGAACTCGTCGGTTCGGACACTAGGCTTGAAAATGGCCCCATCTTTGACATTTGTGATGCTGGATGTCACAAGCTCGGCTAGGGGCTGCATTTGGCGGAGGAGTGGCCTGATTAGGCTGATTAGGCCGTGTATAGGGCGGCCTTGACTGAACTGGCAGTGTAGACTCAGGTATACGGCTCGCCTGTGGTCTAGAATGATTAAATCTTCTAACGGGCTGATCTGGAGGTGCCCGAGGTCGAGTGGCGTCAGTTGGCGCTGAATTTGGTACAGCTCGGTGCCAAGGTTGGCATAAAAGGGTTGCATTGTGTGAAGATCAGCGTCGGCCATCTCTCAACTTTCGTTCTACAATGGTGGCATAGTGCACCATCTCCTCGATGCTAGCAAAGTCTCTCAGCTCGACTTCATAAGTTATATCCGGGTTCACTTCCTCGATGTACCGAATAATCGTAGCATAAAATGATTCTTATTTCCCAACTCGATTGAGGGCTTTTTCGAGTTCTTTGTGGTACTCCTCTATGGAACGTGTACCCTGTTTTATTTAGTTCAGTCTTTTCTCGAGGTCACACTCATAATGTACCGGAATGAAGCGTCCTCTCATGACGTCCTTCATCTCACGCCACGTATCAATAGGCGGGTGGCAATCTCAACATCATCGGTTCTGCTGGAACTCCCACCAGGTGGCTGCATATCCTCTAAACTCTAATAAGGCTAACTGGACCTTCTTCTGCTCAGGAAAATCATAGCAGTCGAAAATCTTGTCGACCTTTCTCTCCAGTCGAGATACACATCTGGATCATATAATCCCTTAAATTCTAGAATGCTTGTTTTGATATTGTTCAGCAAGCTATCTACATCACTGTATTTGGGCTGAGATGCGCGGAATGAACGCCTATACGGTGCTCATGGTCATTCTCAACCTTGTGGAGGCTCATACTCAGTTTCTGAGCTCTCTGCTGTATTGCCCTCATATTTGGGCTCTTCTTGATGCTCAACACGTCTAGCTGGACCTCAGTAGATCTGTGTGATCGTTGGACGCATTCTGACTTGCTATAATTGCTGAGCCAAACTTGTAATATGATCTGAAATGGCTCGCTGCTGCTTTAGGAAAAACTAAGACATCGCATCAAAGTGATACTTAGGATCCCACTCCGGTGTAGTATCGGACGGCTTCACGGGAGCCTGGGTCGACCTCGGGTCGACGGAAAGCTTGTTGGATAACTCAGGAGGGTCGTCCTTCGGTATTGTACCTGCAAACAATGAACAAACGTAAAAGGAAATAAGATATAAACCTCACAACCTCACGTTCACTCGTTTGTTTTCACTCTGTATTTTTCCACTCGTGTATGTCTCTCAAATATGTTGTGGTGCTCATGTGAATGTGTTGTATGTGGTGGTGGTCAAATCTATATGTGGTGGTGGTCGAATCTTCTGTTGCTTAAGATCAGCTCGTCTCGGTCTGCTTAAAAGCTCGGACTAATCAAACAAGAACCACGGTGAAATCGAGATAGAATGGAGTACTCGAACCAAAGATATCGTGTAGATGGTTTACATGGACCAGCGACCTTGGTGTAGGGTGTGTGGTGTACAGGTGTGCGGACCGGATGGTGTATAGGTGGTGTATGGGTATAGATAATGATGTATGGAAGAGGCTGAAAATTTCAATCCTAGTGGGGTGTAGGGACGAAATTTAAAGGTGTGGGATGGTGTATGTGATGTTTAGAAGAATTAGGATGGAAATAAGCTAGATAAGGCAAGAAAGAAATAGATAAGGTAGAATCTATTTGGATGTGTTTCACCTAGATGCACACAGTCTAAATAGCCTAAATTATCTATCTAAAGTAGGAAAGAGTCTAAAACAACTAGAAAGAACAAGGAATTCGAATTTAACTTAATGCAGATTTTTTTTTTGTCTGCAATCAACTCAAACTCAGCGAAATCAACAACGCTAACACTATGGAAGAACTAGACGTGAACAACAACAATAGAAACGAATAGATTTTTTTTTTGAAGTGTTATACAACTCTTAGCTAAACAAGAATCAAACAACACAATTAAGAACAAACCAAACTTGAAATAACAGGAACGAACGGTCATTTCTCTTTTTTTTTTGTACCGATGGCTTTTTTTTTGTTCAAATCGGTGCCTCTATTTTTTAACTAGCTACGATTTTTTTTTCAATGAATAATGCGGTTACAACTTGATAAAACACGAACACGCGAACAATGGAAAATAAATAATATAGACACGATTGGACCATGAACAGCTATGCCGTCGTGGCTTTGATAGCACTTTATGATGTGAGCTCAAAGGATTCAAGATCACACCACGACTAGGATGCAAGGAACGTAACATACGATGACTAAGTAAGGGAAACAATACCGACGAAATATGATGAACTATGAATTATCAATGTGCGGAATTAACAACGAATAAGACTTGATTAGCCAACTAAAATTAGACTCGATAAAATAGACTCCTAGGATACCTAGATTATGACTCAAATAAGTAAAATACAAAGGATTAAGGCACAGCTAGGCTAAAAGATTAATATGGCGATTAGGGCTGTTTTAGGGTTAGGGTTAATAGGCAACGAAGAGATGAATTCTTACGTGTTATGGAGATGATTCACGACGTGATGATGATGATCATTGATGAAGATGGCTGGATACGACAACATGGTAATGAAGAGGGCGACGTGAACTGGTGTTGTAGAATAATCACGATTGAACCCTGTTGTAAACATGAATGAAATCCAATAGTTGAATACTCCAAGTTGCAATTTACCCTAGTTCTTATGTGAACCAGAACAAACCTTGATAGGACTTGAAGGGTGCAAAACCTTAAGAAATTGATGAAGAAATCGACGCTCCATGCTTGAGACAATGAGCAAATATTTCTTAATTTCATGCAAAGTCTAAAGTATCACAAATAATAGTTGATCCCTATTTATACTAGCTAAGAAACGAACATAAACAAGGGAAAAACAACTATGTTGACCGAAAATTAAAGAAGATAACTACCTTAACTAGAACTCTATTTAAGCTAATTCTAGAAAGGCCAAAAATTAAATAAATAAAATATATACTACGATAAAATAAATCCTAATTAAATTAGGCCTGCATAAGTGGCGTATGTACTCAAATATGGGCAGCAAATTTTTGCCACTTTCATCTTGGATTATTCTTCTTGGGCTTTATCTTCAATTGTTAATAAATTAACAATTTTATTTTTCGAGCTACTTTGAATTTCTTCATCTCCAACTTCAAGCTTCCTTCTTATCAACACTTGAAAATAGCCTTGAAGTTTCTTAGCTCTCAAACGTGTGACTGGCCCTCTAAACTGCAGCTCGGGATCTTCATCTTCAATGCCATGCACGGCCTCATCAATTGTAGATGATATGGTGTGGGTGATTAGATGGTAAAGATCATATCATTAGATTCCTTGCAAAGTATTAAAGGGCTCGCGGTTTAGATGATTCCGAACCAATTATTGTACACCGTAGAGTAATTTGATTGTTAGTTTATCTTGACTAACTGTAGTACCCGAGCCTCTCACTATTCAACGGTTATCTTGATATATAATTCATATAAGTATTATGTGTTTATATGCATGTCAATTGAGTTTTTATAGATATATGTGTCAATATGATTATGCTTATTTAGTTAGTTCATATTTTGTTTGCTAGAAAAAAAAAATAGCATTAAGCCTAATAAAGATGAAAGTTATATAAGTTATTGTACAATTTTATTTTACTATGTGAACACTTACCAAAAAAAAAATTATACATGTCAATAATAAAACTAGTGTATTCAAACTCTAAATAATTTGCTATATAAATGAATATTATATATATATATATATACACACACACCTACGGATAGGTATCACTAATGGATAATTAAACTTTATGATAGATGGACATAACATTAGCTTTAAAAAAGATAGTAATATAGTTTGCTTTCCACGTAGCATTAATACTTGGCAAAAGATGGGATAATTTGTACATTATAAGTCGGTTTCCGACTCCTATAAATTGAGAATGTAATGATGATGATAATAATAATAATAATAATAATAATAATAATAGGGGGAAATCATCATTGAGGTTAGTAGTGTTCGGTTGTTTATTTTCTAAACAATTAATTTATGTTACTTATTGATCTAAGTTAACGTTGATGTATGTATGTATGTATATATAAAGTTAATTTGAATTTTTTACTAAAATGCTTTCGTGACCTCTAAAGTTAATATTTGAATAACTATTGGATTATGATATATGTTAGTGAATCAGTTGTTGTTTCAAAGATTTAACCGTGTCGATAACATACATACTTAAATTAATATTATTATTAATGTTAAATATGCTTGTATATGGAAAAAAAAGAAAAGAAGAAAAAGAAGAATATAAATTAATTAATAAGTTAGAAGAATTCAAAATCTTGCGGAAATTCATTTTATTTATCCTATTGGATTAATCCACCTCTTTGATAAATTTGAGAAATTAGAATCAATATTTTTGTGGTAAAAATAAAATAAATAAATAAAAAAGAGCTTTAGCACAATTACATTTGAACTAATTGTGAGAATTTGATTAAAGCTACCATCTATATATATTATTGTATTAGATGTGAAATTGTTTATTATAACCAAATAACATTTTATTATTAATTTTGGAGTTGATGATAATTAGTAAATTTTAATTAAATTCATATTAATTTGCTATTAATCTTTGGTTTATCTTAATTAGATTATCTTGAGAAAGCACACTTTAAGATTCTGTTTACTGTATATTTGTCCTATTTTATCTTATTCATTTAGTATCTCTAGTAGGTGTTTCTCCCTTGTTTTTGTGTGTTTTTAATGTTATTTCCTTCATTTTTGCTCTTTTGGTGAGTTGTGTAGATTTGCACAAGATCTTCAGAAAATGGAGGATAAATGACTACAACATTTGAGGGATTCAAGATAGAGAATCGAATAAGGAGCGCGTGGCAAGTTTAATTGGGTCAATCGGCCAAGAAACGAGCGAGAACGAGCCAAAACCGTGGAAGCTGCTGAAAACTGGAATGGCACAGCGCCGCCGCGGCGCCCAAACCCCGCCCCGGCGCCCCCTTCTCCGCAAGCACCCCCGCGGCGCCCCTCTCCCCTCCGCAGCGCCCCCACCCCCGCGGTGCCCCAAGCCTCTCGACATGCTCCCACCCCCCGCCGGCGCGCGGGGTGCTATTTCTTCCCTCTCAGGACCAATTTTTTCCTCTATTTCGAATGCAATACTTTTCCATTTCACTCTTAATTCTTCACAACTGGATCAATCATGAAAGTGGACTTCTGTGGCTCTATTTTGTGGTAGGATTATAGGGATTAATTTCCCCTAAGATTGTTTGTTTTGGATTTTTTCGCTTCCTTTCCCCCAACAAATCTCCCACAAAATCCCTCTCATTAATGCTCCATTTCCATCACCCATCTCATCAACATTTTTTTCACACATCACATCTATCATAAATTCACCCAACTCTCTCTCACTTCATCTTTACCACTTCTTCTTTTTCACTTATCTTCACCACCACCACCACCACCGATCCAAAGAAGGAGAAATGAGGAGGAGAAGAGGCAAGAAGGCTAGAGCTCAAGGAGGAAGGCCCGAGAAGAGGAGCCCGACATCAAGCCATCCGCGGAAGCTAAGCTTGGTAGAGGGACTTCTCTTTGATGATAGCCCGAAAAGAGGGATCCGACTTCAAGCTATCTGCGGAAGCTAAGCTTGGACGAGGAGGCTCCGATTTGGTATTTTCTTTCCTTTTTAGCTTTAGCCCATTTGTGGGAATTTGTCCCAAGACTCTCGAGACAACAAACAATATTGTAAAAGTTGTATGGATTTTATCTTTTGGTTGTTGAATAAGTGACTTTTATGATGTTTACGTTGTTTTGAGCATGGTGTTGGGCGAATTTCTACATTAGAGGATGGATAATCGATTTGGTTTCGAATCTATGATCGTTATTATTGGTTGATGTTGTTGGAATCGTCCTTATCATGCTAGAGTAATTGATCACTACTTGAGCATTGCTAGGATTTAGAGGAGACTTGATTGTGATTCTAAATCCTGAAATTAGTTCCTTCGACGTTAGGTGGATGGGGTTCCTAAGTCTAATATGTTAATCTTGTTCGTATAATATAGCTAAAAGAGGTTTAATGGATAGACAGTGACAGTAATTGAAGTTAAACCAATTGAGAGGGTCTATTGTATGTGTGAGATTAACATTACCAACATTAATCGAGCTAGGAGAGTAACCGATGAGAGAATCACACCCTAGTGCTCTTCTCATAATCGTATCCTCTATCTTTGTGTTTGGTGGTACAATTAGTTAATTTTACTTGCTTTAATTAGGTAGATTAGTATAACTTTCCTACCCGTTGTTTAGAATGTTTAGCATCTATTTCATTTTATTGTGCTTGACAACAATTATGGCATAGAAAGATAATTTCCCACATGAAGCTTTCCTCGAGAGACACGACCCGAGTTAGCTCACCGCCCTACAATCGACCCCGTCCTATTGCGGGAGTCCGGATCAAAGTAGTCTCGCGTGTGGAGTCAAATTCAGACACAACAGCTTCCAAATATCATAAGCTTTCAACTCGAGATAAGTAGAAATCCATTTGCAACTACAATGCATGAATACATTATTATTTGATTATATGTGATTATTATTTGTTATTGTGTTGTTATAATTTATTACCTCATAAATGTGTGGTGTAATAAGCTTGTGGCGTTCTATCATTTTGCATTGAATATCTTGTACATGATCACGAGCATAAGGATGCACGTCATATAGATATTGTCGAGTTGCATGCATGAAATGGTTTTGAGAGAGAGAAAATGTTTTGTTTAGGATTGGTCACCACCAACCCGTGTTGTGCTGTGTTGATATTTGTACCTCGAGTGAGATGACTTCCATGCGGGATCAAAGAGAACAGGTAGGGGGTGTGTCCCTTGGGGTCCAGGGAGGATGGTCCACTTCGACTGCACCTTTGAGGTGATGAGTGGCTGATGTGCGATGACTTTCATGTGGGATCAAAGAGAACAGGCAGGGAGCATGTCCCTTGGGGTCCAGGAAAGATGAGCCACATGAGTGCACTAATCACATTCTGGCTAAGTGATATTGAATATATTATGAGCTCATGACTCATGTTGGTGTTTGGTGAAGGGAGCCAAGTTCCTAAACAATGAAAATGCTTTTGAGATGAAAATATTTTATGTCACGAGCATTAGCCATGGTGTGGTGTCTTCTTTATGCATCGTGTTTGAGGTTGCATGCATGATTTCTGCTTACTGAGCTTTAGCTCATGTAGTTCATGCATTGTAGGTGACTCAGATGAAGCATAAGAATGCATAGTGCGGAACTTGGAGTTCCTACAAGTTCCTGTGAGTCTATTGTATATGGATGACGACCTGATGGGCTTTTGTTTATAATCTTTTCGCACCATCTTGTGACTCTATTTTTGTTCAAGCGTGAAACTTCTTCGAAGTTCACTGTTTTGATTGTATATAAAATTTTATCTTTCCTGGTGTACTCTTTTGACTTCAGAGTACTCTTTCTTCCCATAATACAATTATGTACATTATGTGTGAATGTAAATCTTATCCTTTCTCGTGTGATCCAATACTTTTCTATTCTATTTCCCAAAAAAAAAAAATACAAGACACACTCACATTGGTAGTGTATTCTTCTATATCCGTTAGTGGGGTGGCTCAGAGTGGTATCAGAGCCCGGTTATACTTCTGTAAACTGTCCATGTACATGATCTCTGGACTTGGGAACAACACGCACCCGTAAGTTTTATTGAATTGATTATTTGTATGTATATCATAAGATTATGTCTATTGTGTTTGTATCAGACTACATATATAAGTTCTTTCATCATGGTGAGAGGTCGAGGTATGGGTGGTAGTGGTGAGAGAAAATCTGGTGAGGGAACTTCTAATCCATGGATGGATAGAGATGCTATTATTAATAGATTTACCGAGCTTGTGGAAAGGCAGTCTTGACAAATTCAGGAGCTTATCCAGCAGAGGGAGGCAAATCGACAAGATGTGAACAATGAAAATTGGGCATGCCACCAAGCTGAGCATGTGAAAATGGTTGGGGAAATATTTAGGAAACTAAATCCACCAACTTTTGAGGATGCTTTGGATCCTACTTATGCAGAAGATTGGCTGAGAACATTAGAGAACATGTTCAAATATAGTAGAGTTCCTGAAGATGAAAAAGTTATATGCGCCACTTTTATGCTTCGTGGGAGTGCAGGTAATTGGTGGGATACTGTAACAAGCATTGAAGACGTTGCTACCATGAGTTGGGAAAGATTCAAAGAGTTATTCAGGAACAAATATTTCACAGCCCCTATTCGTGCGCTGAAGATAAATGAGTTTATACAACTTAGATAGGAAAACATAACGGTTGGAGACTATATTCGAAAATTTGAACAACTGTCTAGGTTTGCATCGCATATGATTAACATGGAGGCACTAAAGACAGAGAGATTTCTTGAAGGACTGAAGCCAGAATTGTATAGAGATGTTAGTATGATAGGAGTTCAAGGAGCAACATACTCACAAATTGCCGAACGAGCTTCAGTTGCTGAGCAAGCTGAACTCAGGATCTTTCGTGCTCAAGAAATGCGACATCAGCTTAGGCAAGGACAAGGGCAAGGTCAAAGGTAGGCTGGAGGTGAAAGAAGGACACAACCTTTAGCTCAAGGCCAGAGGCCTAAGTTTCAACCAAGACAGGGGCAAGAATCATGGGATCAAAACTAACGCCAATGAATAGATCAGGGTAAAGCACCTGTAGTGCAATCTACATGCCCTGCATGTGGTGAACAACATTCAGGAAGATGTTATGCAGAATCTCATAATTGTTTCAAGTGTGGAAAACCTAGTCATATTGTCAAAGCTTGCCTCGAGTCTAATCCTAATGCGTAAAAGAAGCTACCAGTTAGGGTATTTACTATCACTAAAGATGATGTAGAGACGAACCCATATGTTGTTACATGTAAAATTTCTATCTTTGGAATTCCAACATTTGTATTGTTTGATTCGGGAGCTACACATTCATTTGTATCCACTGAGTATGTGAAGAGCATGGGTAAGATACCTGATATTGCTGCGACCAGTTATAACATAATGATACCTTCCGGTAGGTCAAAGCAAACTAGTCAAGTTTTGAGGGCTTGCTCTATTTCCATAGGAAATACGGAATTATGTGCAGATTTGATATTTTTACGATGAATGACTATGATGTCATTTTGGGAATGGATTAGTTATCAAAATATTATGCAAGTATAGACTGTAAGAAGAAAGAATTAATATTCCAACCACCCGGAGAAGAGTCATTTTCTTTTGTTGAGATTCCAAAGAAACTCAAATTTCCTCTGATCTCAACAGTGAAAGCACATAAGCTTTCACATAAAGGATTTAAAGGGTATTTGGTAAGTGTTATGAATATTGAGGATCGAGGTCATTCTCTACCTAGTGAGGTACTGATTGTTCAAAAATATCTTGAAGTGTTTCTTGATGATCTTTAAGGATTACCACCTGATCGGGAGATAGAGTTCGTTATTGACCTTCATTCAAGAACTGCTCCAATATCTAGGACTCCCTATAGAATGGCACCAACTGAGTTGAAGGAATTGAAGATACAACTCCAAGATCTACTTAAAAAAGGTTTTATGAGGCCTAGCTTTTCACCGTGGGGTGCTCTAGTTTTATTTGTTCGAAAGAAAGATGGTACTTTAAGAATGTGCATAGTTTATCGAGAACTGAATAAAGTTACAATAAAGAATAAATATCATTTACCCAGGATTGATGATTTGTTTGATCAGCTCCAAGGAGCATCCGTGTTCTCAAAGATTGACTTAGGTTCAGGGTACCATCAATTGAAGGTAAAGGATGAAGATATTCCCAAAACAGCATTCACCACAAGGTATAACCATTACAAGTTTTTGGTTATGCCTTTTGAATTAACCAACGCCCCTGCAGCATTCATGAATTTGATGAATAGAGTATTCAAAGACTATTTGGATAAATTTGTTATACTCTTCATTGATGACATCCTAATATATTCTAGAAATAAAGAGGATCATGCAATACATTTAAGAATGGTGTTGGAGATGCTGAAAGCGATACAATTGTACGATAAATTCAAGAAGTGTGAATTTTGGTTAGACCAAGTGATATTCTTGGGACATGTCATATCAGGTATGGCAATATCTGTGGATCTAGCAAAGTTGAAGCCATAAATAATTGGCCCATCCAACAAATCCTTCAGCAGTACGTAGTTTTCTTAGCCTTATAGGATACTATCGTAGATTTGTTAAAGGATTCTCAAAGATTGCCTCTCCTATGACACAGTTAACTAGAAAGAGTGTGGCATTTAAATGGACAGAAGCTTGCGAGCAAAGTTTTCATAAGGTTGACAACGGCACCAATTCTATCAATTCCAATTGGCACTAGAGGTTTTGTGGTGTATAGTGATGCCTCAAAAAATGGTCTAGGTTGCGTATTGATGCAAAATGGCAAGGTAATATCATACATATCCAGACAATTGAAGGAGTATGAGAAAAATTATCCAACACATGATTTGGAGTTGGCTGCAGTGGTATTCACACTGCAAATTTGGAGGCATTATTTGTATGGAGATTGGTGTGAAATCTATACTGATCATAAGAGTTTAAAATATTTCTTCACCCATAAAGAGTTGAATATGAGACAAAGAAGATGGTTAGACTTGGTGAAAGATTATGACTGTGTGATCAATTATCATCCTGGCAAAGCTAATGTAGTAGCTGACGCTTTGAGTAGGAAATCCATTCAAGGTGGAGGAACTACAACTACATGTTCTATACAGAAACAAGAGTTAGCTGACTTGCAGAAGATGGGTGTAGAAATTTTGGACCAAGAATCAATATAGGCTAAGTTGACAGCTTTGACAATTCGACTCACCTTAGTTGACAAGATACAAGAAGGTCAACCAGATGATGAATACTTAGATAAAGAAATAAAGAAGGTCATATCAGGGGTATGTTCTGACTTTAAATTGTCTGAAGATGGCATGTTACGCTTTGAAGGTCGAATATGTGTACTTAATAAGAAGGAAATTCGAGAGGAAATTCTAAAAGAGGCGCATTCAACACCTTATTCAGTTCATCCTGGTGCTACTAAGATGTATAGAGATCTAAGGAAGAGTTATTGGTGGTCAGGTCTGAAGAGGGATGTCACTCAGCATGTTAAACAATGTTTAACATGTCAGCAGATAAAAGCAGAACACCAAAGACCAGCAGGAACTTTGCAGCCATTGCTAGTTCCAGAATGGAAATGGGAGATGATCACAATGGATTTTGTGGTAGGATTACAAAAAATGGTCAAAGGTCATGATGCTATTTGGGTTATAATTGATCGATTAACCAAATCAGCTCATTTTCTTCGTATCTCATCAATCTACCCCATGGATCGTTTGGCTCGGATATATATACAAGAAATAGTAAGACTTCATGGAGTACCACTATCAATTGTTTCAGATAGAGATTCAAGATTCTTATCTACTTTTTGGAAAAGTTTACAAAAAGCATTGGAACACAATTATCTTTCCGCACTGCATATCATCCACAGACTGATGGGCAATCAGAATGAACTATACAGACCTTAGAAGATATGCTCAGAGCGTGTGTTCTAGACTTTCATGGCCAGTGGAGCAAGTTTTTACCTTTAGTTGAATTTTCAGATAATAACAACTATCAATCTACCATTGGAATGGCGCCCTATGAAGTATTGTATGGAAGGAAGTGTAGGTTGCCAATTCATTGGGATGAGGTTGGAGAAAGAAAACTTTTAGGTCCAGATATGGTCCAAGAGATGGTTGAAGCTGTATTACAAATCAGAAGGAGAATGAAAGCTGCCCAAAGTCGACAGAAGAGTTATGCGGACAGGAGAAGAAGAGTGTTGGAGTTTGAAATAGAGGATCAAGTGTTTTTAAAAGTTGCTCGAATGAAAGGAATCATGAGATTTGGGAAGAAGGGGAAGCTCAGTCCAAGATACATTGGCCCATTTCCTATTACTGAGAGAGTTAGAGAGGTTGCACATAAACTTCAGCTACCCACGCACATGTCGCAGATACATAACGTATTTCACGTGTCAATGTTGAGGAAATGTATAGCAAATCCATCTCATGTTCTTAGAAGTCAACCACTAGAACTGAAAAAAGATCTGAGTTACAAAGAGATACCGGTTAAGATTCTTCTAAGAGGTAAAGCAACTTAGAAGTAAAAGCATTCCATTAGTCAAGGTGTTGTGGAGGAATCAGTCAGTGGAGGAGGCCACATGGGAAATAGAAGAAGAAATGAGAGATAAGTATCTAGAGTTATTCAGGTAAGTCAAATTCCGAGGACTAAATTTTTATAAGGGGGAAGGATGTAGTACCCGAACCTCTCACTATTCAACAGTTATCTTGATATATGTTTTATATAAGTATTATGTTTTTATTTGCATGTCAATTGATTTTTTATAGATTTATGTGTCAACGTGATTATGCTTATTTAGTTATTTCATATTTTGTTTGCTAGAAAAAAAATTAGCATTAAGCCTAATAAAGATGAAAGTTATATAAGTTATAGTACAATTTTATTTTACTATGTGAACACTTACCCAAAAAAAAATTATACATGTCAATAATAAAATTAGTGTATTCAAACTCTAAATAATTTGTTATATAAATGAATCTTATATATATATATATATATATATATATATATAGAGAGAGAGAGAGACACACACACACCTACGGATAGGTATCACTAATGGATAATCATACTTCGTGATAGATGGGCATAAAATTAGCTTTAAAAGAAATAGTAATATAGTTTGCTTTCCACGTAACATTAATACTTGGCAAAAGATGGGATAATTTGTACATTATAAGTCGGTTTCCGACTCGTCTAAATTGAGAATGTAATAATAATAATAATAATAATAATAATATAGGGGGAAATCATCATTGACGTTAGTAGTGTTCGATCGTTTATTTTCTAAACAATTAATTTATGTTACTTATTGATCTAATTTAACGTTGATGTATGTATGTATATATAAAGTTAATTTGAATTTTTACTAAAATGATTTCGTGACCTCTAAAAAATTATTAGATTAGATAATATTTCTTTTGTTGTATATAGGTATTTTATTAAGATGGTGAGCTTAATTATATTTGAATAACTATTGGATTACGATATATGTTAGTGAATCAGTTGTTGTTTCAAAGATTTAACCGTGTCGATAACATAAATACTTAAATTAATAATATTATTAATATTAAATATGCTTGTATATGGAAAAAAAGAAAAAGAAAAAGAAAAAGAAGAATATAAATTAATTAATAAGTTAGAAGAATACAAAATCGTACGGAAATTGATTTTATTTATCCTATTGGATTAATCCACCTCTTTGATAAATTTGAGAAATTAGAATCAATATTTTTTTGGTAAAAATAAAAAAGAGCTTTAGCACAATTACGTTTGAACTAATTGTGATTATTTGATTAAAGCTACCATCTATATATATTATTGTATTAGAAGTGAAATTGTTGGTTATAACCAGATAATATTTTATTATTAATTTCGGAGATGATGTTAATTAGTAAATTTTAATTAAATTCATATTAATTTGTTATTAATCTTTGGTTTATCTTAATTAGATTATCTGGAGAAAGCACACTTTAAGATTCCAAATATCGTAAGCTTTCAACTCGAGGTAAGTAGAAATTCATTTGCAACAACAATGCATGAATATATTAATATTTGATTATATGTGATTATTATTTGCTCTTGTGTTGTTATAATTTATTACCTCATAAATGTGTGGTGTAATAAGCTTGTGGCGTTCTATCTATTTGCATTGAATATCTTGTACATGATCACGAGCATGTGCATGCACGTCATGTAGATATTGTCGAATTGCATGCATGAAATGGTTTTGAGAGAGAGAAAATGTTTTGTTTGGGATTGGTCACCACCAGCCCGTGTTGTGCTGTGTTGATATTTGTGCCTCGAGTGGGATGACTTTCATGCGGGATCAAAGAGAGCAAGCAGAGAGCGTGTCCCTTGAGGTCCAGGGAGGATGGTCCACTTCGACTGCACCTTTGAGGTGATGAGTGGCTGATGTGGGATGACTTTCATGTGGGATCAAAGGGAACAGGCAGGGGCCGTGTCCCTTGGGGTCCAGGAAGGATGAGCCACATGAGTGCACTAATCACATTCTGGCCAAGTGATATTGAATATATTATGAGCTCATGACTCATGTTGGTGTCTGGTGAAGGGAGCCAAGTTCCTAAACAATGAAAATGCTTTTGAGATGAAAATATTTTATGTCACGAGCATTAGCCATGGTGTGGTGTCTTCTTTATGCGTCGTGTATGAGGTCGCATGTATGATTTCTGCTTACTGAGCTTTAGCTCATGTAGTTCATGCATTGTAGGTGACTCAGATGAAGCATGAGAATGCATAGTGCGGAACGTGAAGTTCCTACAAGTTCTTTTGGGTCTATGTATATGGATGACGACCTGATGGGCTTTTGTTTATAAGCTTTTCGTACCATCTTGTGACTCTATTTTTGTTCAAGTGTGAAACTTCTTCGAAGTTCACTGTTTTGATTGTATATAAACTTTTATCTTCCCTGGTGTATTCTTTTGACTTCAGAGTACTCTTTCTTCCCATAATACAATTATGTAAATTATGTGTGAAAATAAATCTTATCCTTTCTCGAGTGATCCATTACTTTTCTATTCTATTTCGAAAAAAAAATACAACGCACACTCACATTGGTAGTCTATTCTTCTATATCCGTTAGTAGGGTGTCTCGCTAATTGATTATTCTGATACACTGACACGTGTATTGAGGAGGATCAGGATAGAATGTTATTCTCTAATCTGACCCTAAAAGGAAAGAATAAAGATCCACAGAGTTCGGGTTCTTAAGCCATGCATAGTGGCGGACATATGTATGTTATGTCTACTGCTTTGATTTATCAATGAGTGAGATTCTTGACAGAGTTAATAATCTCGATATCATCGGCAATAACATATACATACATGATGGGTCGTGCACTGTGTATGGTCACCATGTCCTGGTGCGCCAGGTTGATGATGTCCCCTTGAGTAAACACAAGTACATGTGAAACCCTACAGGTGGAATTTATTTCGTATATGGTAAAGCTTGTATGGTACTACCGTAGGAATGGAAGAATTAATTAATTATAGCTGTCAAAGCTTGCATAATTAATTAATGGACATTATATCTTAAACATGGGGAATGGCTGGACTAAAGAAGAAAGCATTGAGTAAAAATGTATTAAATTGGTAGGTCAGTGTTATTTCTTTAGTGGAATAAAAATAACACTTAATATATTTAATTATATCCTAGTGTTGGATATTAGATATTAAATAAATTAGTGGGCCAATTTCATATTATTCTAGATTCCTATTGTTGCCCAAATAATACCTTAATGGACCGAGGGAATGGAAAAAGAGGAGAGGCCTAAACCCATTAAATTCGGAGCCCTAATTTTTGCCCCCTATTAATTAGAGAGGGGAGACATGTAATATGGTGTAAGAAATCAGCCCCTCTATTGCTCTCTTAATTTTCTTATGTTATCCATACAGTTTGGTAGATTGGAGCCCACTCTACATCTAAACGGGTATCGCGAATACAGTAGAAGATCATGGAGTATCTTTGTAGCCCCTATAGGCATCGACTACTGCAAGGAAGAGGCTGAGATTTTTTGTTCTTCTTCAGCAACGAGATTAGACCTGTAATCTCGTGATCAACCCTATGTTCGTTGTAAGTAGATTTCTCGAATTATTTTTCCGCTGTGTTTTTATTCGACTGTCTTGCATGATCAATTCAACTTATTTGTTTAATAAACTCACACATAAAATCATGATTTTCATGCCTAATACAATTATATATTAGCCGATTAGATCCTGTGGGACGTAATTCGATAGAACCCCAACAATCGTCTTTTCGAAAATTTTGATCCTAGTTCTATTATGACTGATTTTGGTCTTGGTAGAAAGATTTCGACCTAAGGTGTGTGTTGGTATTCTGAAATTTTAATCCGAGGTCTTTTGAGGTCCCGGTGATGAAAATGGTATTAAGAAAGTAAATGAATAGTAATTTCCGCGTGCGTTCGTGTTTTGTGAAATTTACAAAATCCTCCACATTGATCTGAGACTTGTTCTGTTGAGCCTATCTTATGGAAAATGATCCAAGGAATCTGTTCCGTTAACAGATTGCCAATCAGAGATTAATCGAACGTTCGAGAGCAAAATCTGTCAGTCTGATTGATAGTATAAGTAATTTTAGAAAAGAGAATATTTTCTCATTTATCTTCAGACGACCTCTTCTTCATCCCAAGTCAGGTTGGTTTAATAGTACTTAAGCCAATGAGTCTCCTGATATTTTTAGATTTCATAGATGACGTCATTTGGACCTCGACACCAAATAAAGCAACTTTTAACGGAGCCCGAAATTACTTTAGCAGTATTTTTCTATTGTAATGGCTTCCCCCGGAAGCCAACCCTTTTCCCTATAAATAGAACTCCTCCCCCCGCATCATTTCACACCACTTCTTCATTTCCACTTCTTTAGAGAGAGGAAAAGTGAGAGAGAAAGTTTAGTGAAGGCTTCGAATCGAGCGAGGAGCATTCTTCTTGAGTGTTTCTCGGAGGTGACGAGTGAAATAGCGGGGAAGAGAAGTGGTGGAGGAAGGTACTATCGGACGGCCAATGGCCGGACCGACCTTCGGCTTTTTCCGGAGGGCAAGGACATCGTCGGGAAGCAGTAGGCGGCTCTGCCACAGCTGCAACCTGTCGAGACGCCGACGCTAACCATCTTTTTTTGATGCAATCGACCCCGTCTATTCTTTTTCATCGACCCCGATTTCCAGTTCCTTTTTGTATTTTAAATTTCATATTTCATTTAGTCTTTCGTTGTTTTCATATTTAAATTCCCGTTGTTATGATGTGTTGATATTGTTTAATTCCGTTCAATTCCGTTTAAGTTTCGTATTAAAAATTTCATTATAGTTTCCAAGTGTTCGAAGGAGTTGATTGAATGCATGTCGTTATAGTATCGATTTCAAGTAATGAAGCATGCTCGTTTTTGTGTTTTTCAAGTATTTAATTATCGTCGATCTTCTTCGAAAATGTATTCCAGTTCAGGCAAAACCCAAAAAATCACAGAGTCCAGGTCCGCTGCCGCAGGGAACCCAACCGGTGTTGGGGTACCCCATCAGCCAAGGACACCCCGCGGGCGCGGAGTGCCCTGCCAGAGCGGGGTATCCTTACCCCATTGACGCTAGGTACTCTGCCGTGCGGGGGATGTTGTTTCGTGGGCCACTAGCGCTGGGCCCCTCCGCCGGCACTGGTGTCCAGTTTCTAAGTGTGTTTTCAAAAAAAATTTAGGTTTTTATAGAGTTCTTCCAACCTTTAATTCCCGTATTTTATCAAGTTCTAAAGTCGTGAAATATGTAGTAAAGTCTTAGTTAAGGATAGAAGGGTCTAATTTCGATTTGAGTTTCTGTTAGAACTTAGGATCTTCAAATAGATCGCTAGGTCGATAATCGACTTTTGTAGGAAAAGGCGAACCCTGTCGAGACCCGGGAAAGGATTTACAGCTCGTTGCTTCATCCTCCACTCCGTGATCGAGGTGGGTAATTCTATACTCATCTATTGTTTGAGCTAATAAGCTTTAGAAACATGATAGGACAAGATGAAATATCCAATTAAATGTTTTGGTCTGCCTGATTGATCTCTGTGCAAAGGAAGGAAGGAAGTTATTTTGAAGGATTATTGTTAATTGAGCTCTTAAGCATGTTTAGATATGTTATAAATACGTAGCTTGAGATATTTAGAATTGCTTATTTGTTGCAATAAGTTGATATATACGTGATCATGATCTTGAGATTGGTGTTATTATTTTGCTAAAGATTGTATAGATGATTAATGCCTTTTAGGGTAGTATTAAAATCCCTTGTAGGCTTTGAGATCATGCTGGATTTAAAGGATTAGTCCTAAAAGTTATACCGTAGGCTTTGATTATGCTAGCAAAGTTAAGAGATGAAGGATTATGTTATTTGATCCCTTATAAGCTATGAGATCACGTTGATGATTGAAGTATTTGTCCTAGATATTTTGCTCTAGGCTTTGATTATACTAGCAAAGTTATGGAAGGAATTTTTGAGCTCTAAGATTTGAGCCAGGAAGGGCCCAAAGGAAAAAAGAAAAAGGTTTTGCGAATATGGGGAGGACTTTTGCGTTTTGCTCTCCATACACCGCCAGTTGAAATTGGATATTTCTGAAGTTTTATTAAAAAGTTTCTATCAAAATCCACTGAGTACATTAGTGCTCACGCCTTCTTTTTCAAATGTTTTTCAGGTTAAAATACTGAGGATATTGGTGGTTGTGGATGTGTGTTGGCTGCCAGAGTCTTGTTTGATATTAAGTATTTGAACTCCACTATGAATTCTGCTACTCTGATAACTCCTAGTTATAACTCTTAAACTTGTTATATCTATTTGAATTCCTATGAATACCTTCTGAGACATGATCGAACATGATTATTCATGATGATGCCGATTTCACTTACATCTATGCTCTTTGTTTCGTGTTTGTTTTTCACCAATGAAGGGGCATGAGCATGTTGGTTCTGTTTAGTTGATTTGACCTATGAATGGGTCTTTTACTTGTTGGTATCTGCTTATGTAGCCTTATCCCATTCGTCACACTTTGCAATCCTTTTTCATCGAGTTATTTCATGAGTTATTGCACATCTTTCGAAAGAACATCCCTATTTGAGAACCTTCTTTATTAATCTTCCGCTTAAGTTATTAAACCCTTAAATTAACACCCTATCCCCATTAATTATCCCTCTCTCGGGACCGGTCTGTTACAGATGGTATCAGAGCAAGCTTGCAACTCTGCAAATCTGTCTCTTTGTAAATGAGTTAAGTGTTTATGTGAGTATGAATTGTTCTATGGTAGTTAAAGCAGCAAGCCACAGCTCTCCATCACCCTCGTATCTTCAACCAAAAATTAAGGTATGATAGTGTAGAGATTCTGGATTTTGGATTCATGATTTTTGGAATACAAGAAAGGAAAGATTTGAGCAAAGCTAAGGAAGTTACTCTCATATTCTTGTATAGATAAAGGAAAATATGTGAGAATGAAATTTAGAGTAAAAGGTGTTCGGGTAAGACGATTTTCTTAAATGAAAAGTTTGCGAAAAAGAGTTTTTACTCAATCCAATGGTTAAAATTCATTGTCAAATTTTTGTTTAAAGAAAGGTAAATAGTTCTATTTAAGAAGAAGATTACGGTCACCAAAAGTTTTTAATGAATGTCTACTGCTTTAAGATTTATATGCATGCAAGGTTAGAAGGAATAGTCTGAATCTAGACTATAGTATGAACTCAGGAGAACCTTAGGTCTCCCTTAATTGATATAAGCTTATTAAGCTATCTTTTTTTAGATGGTTAAGCGTTAGTTGACAGCTAGGAAGAGTGTGCCACTTTTCTACCATGTGCAAGAAAGGATCGAGTGCTTCAGAAAGGAGACTTGGGACGGGAATGAGCAATTGTTGTCCTTTATGGTGTTTGGTGTTTATTTGTTCTATTTTATTATAGGAATTTAGTATCTTCAGTCTATGTTTTTCCTGTGTTTTTGTGTTGTTTTTATGTTATTCCCTTCACTTTTGCTCTTTTGGTGAGTTGGGCCAGGTTTGCACAAAACTTGAGCTTTTGTGTCAAAAGTAGGTTTTTATGGCCAAAAAGTGGCTTGGAGGAGAAGCTCCCAACTTATGGAAAGGTCCTGAATAACCCACTTCGCTGAGCTGGTCGGGGGTTTCGCTGCCCAGTCAAACTGATGGCCGAGCACAAGTCGCACCCTAAACTGATTAGTTTTGGGGACAAACTGATGATTCCAAGCTGCAGCTGAGAGCTTCAAGTTGAGCTGGTACCACAACTGATGGGATCAGTCGGAGTCTCCTAACTGATGAACTGAACTAATGAAGCTAAGAGCTTGAAGCTGCAGCTGAAGAACCGAAAGCTGAGCTGAGTGTCCCAACTGAAGATTTCCAACTAATGAGTTGCAACTGATGAGCTCAACTGATGAGAGCGTCAACTGAAGAGAAAAACTAAAGACCGCAGTTGAAGGACCCCGCTAGTGTGCAAGCCCCGTGACCGTAGAAAAAGGCTCTCGGTGTGGCACTCCTGCAGGCAGACGACTGCCACGAGTGCACAGCCTGTCCAGCCCCCGCGAGCGCGTGGCATGCCGCTGGCACGGGGGTGATCAGTCATGCTCTTGATCAGTTCTCAGCTGCGATAAATTTACTCTCTCTTCGATCATTTTCAAGCTTTATCTTCGGTAGATCTATTCTTTAATGCTCTCCACCACTTGGCCAGCTGGAGAATTCAATGCACGCGGCTCTAGCTAGGAGTAGGAGGAGTTGGGGGAACCATCAAGCAATAACTCTACCTTTGGCTTTCTCTCTCTTCAACTAATAAATCTCTCACCACCTGATACATTCATTCATATACACATACACACACTGAAGGAGAGGGGGAAATTGACAACTTCCTCCTCAACTTCTTCAGCATTCACCACCACCAACACCACCGTTCCAGAGAGGGAGAAAGGATGAGGAGAAGAGGCAGTGGGCTGAAGTTTAAGGAAGAAGGCACAAGAAGGGGGATCCAACTTCAAGCTATTCGCGGAAGTTAAGCTTGATCGAGGAGCTCACTTTGGTAATTCTTTCCTCTAGCTATAGCTCATTTGTGGTGATTGTCCCAAAACTCTCGAGACAACAAACATTGTATAAGTTTGTATTTTATTTATCTTTTGATTTATGAAATGAAGAACTTTTATGATTCTCTTGTTGTTTTGAGCTTAGTGGGTTAATTCCTTCATTAGGGGGTACATAATCGATTTAGGTTCGATCCATGCTTGTGATGGTTGGTTTCTTGTTGTTGGAATTGTGTTCATTTATGTTGAGTAATTGGCCACTACTTAACATTGCTAGGCTCTATATGAGACCGAGAGGAAATTCTAGAGACCAACTTAGGTTCCTTCAATGTTAGGTGAATTGGGTTTTGTAAGCCTAATTGTTAGTCTTTAGGTGCACTGCGTAGATAAGCGTAATGGATAGTATGATATAGCCGATGGGGGTTTAATGGATCGATTATGACATTAAGTGAAGTTAAAACACTTGAAGGTGTCTATTGTATGTCCAGGATTAACATAATCAACTTGAATCAAGCTAGGAGAGAAACCAATGAGAGAATTTACACCCTAATGCTCTTTTCTTAATCTTTTTATCAATCTTTGTTATTGTTGGTGTTGCTAGTTAATTTTACTTGTTTTATTTAATAGATTAGCCAACCATCCAACCCTTGCTTAGAATGTTTATGTTGTATTTAATTTCTTGTGCTTGTTAGCAATTATAGACTAGAAAGGTAATCGCCCAGACGAAGCTTTCCTCGAGAGACACGACCCGAGTTAGCTCTCCGTCCTACAATCGACCCCGTTCTCTTACGGGTCCAGATCAAAGTAGTTGCTTATGACAAACCGGAATCAAACATATGGCGAGGTACTTGCACAAATGGGCATGGACAAATGGCTATGGAGGAGCACCGAGAAGCGTGTCTGATCTGGAAACATGCATTCGTATATGTGAGCATTCACCTCCCGCCTAGAGACCCACGATGTACTGCATTCTGCAAAGCACCATCACCCGTGATCCCTAGACGTTTGCTGTAACAGCCCGGTCCTGAGAGGGGGATTAACTAATGGGGACGGCGTGTTAATTAAGGGATTAATATAATGGTAGATTGCCCTAAAATACACAAACTTTGAGGTGTTTTTGTTTTTTCACACGTTTTAAAAAATGTAGTTTTAATAACATGAACTTAGCCCTTGTTTGGTTTTTCACATGATTTTCAAATTTCGGCAAGTTAAATCTGACGTGGCAGCCGGAGACTGCCACATGTAGATCTAGTGGACACCAACTTGCCTTAAAATACATGAATTTTGGGTTGATTTTGTTTTTTCACACGAATTTAAAAAAAACCAATTTTATTTTTTTTTTACTTTTTTCTTGTAATGTAGCAAATGTAATATAAATACTTCACTTCGTATTTTCCAAAATTATTTTTCAAACAAGATATAAATTTTAATCAATATCATTTGACAGTTGTGATTTTTTTGATCTTATGTAATTCATTTAATATGCACAAAAATCATTCTATGACTTTAGGGTGTGTGTGATGTGTACATTTATAATTATAACGTTTGGAAAATTGGAGTCGTTACATATTTATATTATTAATAGTTTTAAAGAATAATAAAATAGAAGAATTTAGAATTTGTTCAACAATTAATATAAATAGAAATATTCATTTATAAAATTATTTGAGATTATCTAACATATAAAGTTATATCAAAAGATGCTATTAAACATATATGAAAAATTAATATGTAGTTTTCTACATGATCAATTTATTTGTTAACTTAATTGTTTGATTGTATAATATTATTCATCAACATATACGATACGTCATAAACCACTATTCATGACTTGATGATTGTTGTATTTGAAATTCTATTATTTATACCCATTATACTAGTTTAAGTGATATTTTTATAACTTTTCTTTAAATAGAGAACTAAAAAGGTCTGATAGTTATTTTATTTAATTTTTTTGAACCTAAATTTTATATATTGCATGAACTAAGAAAATTCAAAATATTTCACAATGTTTACTGCAATAACTCTATAGTAATAATCGATGAATTTTCTATATTACTCAAAAAATAAAAAAATAAAAAAACTAAAATTGATATTTTTTAATTTATATGAAAAAACAAAATCAGTTCAAAGTTTGTATATTTTAAGGCAATTTGGTATCCACGTAGATGTACACGTGGCATCTCCGTCTGCCATGTCAGATTCAATTGGCTGGAATTCGAAAATCATGTGAAAAACCAAACAAGGGCTAAGTTCATGTTATTAAAACTACATTTTTTAAAACGTGTGAAAAACCAAAAACACCCAAAAGTTTATGTATTTTAAGGCAATTTACCCTTAATATAATTAGCAGAAGATTACAAAAAAAGGTTTACGAATAAAGATGTGTTAGGCAATGATCATCAAAATTACTTGATAACAAAGGAATCATAATTTGCAAGATGTGACGAATGAACAAGGTGAATTAATCAGATACAAACAAGTATAGAGTCGATCATAGGTTAAACAATTAAACAGAACCAATACGCTTAAGCCTCTTCATAGGCAGAAAGGAAACATAGTTCAAGAAGCATGGATAAGAACGTAATATGCATCGATATTTATATAGATAATTGATCATGTTGAATTTGTTCATAGGATCTCGGATAAAATAACAAGTCTAGAAGTTGTAAATAGTGCGAATCAGAGTAGCAGAATTATAGTGGGTTTAAATACTTATACTATAATAAAAATATATTGGCAGCCAACCCACATCCACAACCACCAACATCCTCAGCATCTCAACCTGAAAACATTTGAAAGAAAGAAGGCGTGAGCGCTAATGTACTCAGTGGGTTTTAAGTAAAAACTCTTTAATAAACTTAAACTGGCGGTATATGGAGAGCAAAATGCAAAAAATCCCTCTCCATATCCGCAAAACCTTTTTCTTTTCTTTTTGGCCCATCCTAGCTCAAATCTGATGTCAATTGCACCCTTAGACATGCCTTAGGACACAAGAGGGGTTACCTTAAATATTCTTACAAGTTTGCGAGGGATTAACCCAACAGTGACTCTCTTAATGATCAAAGATCATGTTTTCCTGAGATCAAGTCCTGCTTAAATCACGTGATATATCTTTCCTTTCTTAACTTTGTGATATGTCCACGAGAAGCCTTGAAGAACTTAATCCGGAGCTGCAAATACATGACCTAATTACACAACTTCGAGCGAAACAATTGCAAAGATATTTCCAAGCATTTGTTCGTAAGAAGTTTGAAAATGAAGAAGGAGTTGAGAGCAGCCCTAAAATTATTACTTTGTTAACAATTAAAGATTAGAGATCAAGGTTTGAAGAAGGAAACATGAAGAACAAGCATGCACATGCACGTCGCATGCATGAAGATGGCGACGTAAATCACGTGTGTGCATGGAGCTGATTTCGACCCTTTAATTAATTTAATTAGGGGTTAAGTTTTGTTTATACTATAGTATTTCTTTAATTAATTTAGACAATAGTTTATATCAGATTTTATTTATTTTTTATGTTAATTTTCGTCCATAATTACATAGGTTTGACTAGAATTTTATTTAAGACAATTTCCTACCTTGAATAGGATTCTAGTTTAGGGAACTTCCTAGTATAGTTAGAGATCCCTTTTGGATCAGTTTTTAAGCCCTTTTTATGCATAATTTTCGTTCCCCCTTAGCCTTATAAATAGGGGAACGATGTCATATTGTTACTTTAGACATTATTGAAGTTATTTTGCTTTTGCATCCAATTGTATATCAAACCTTTATATTCTTTTCATTGTTTTCCATCAAGAAAATTATCATTCTTAGAATTAGCACAACTAAGTCTTATTCAAGGGTATTGCTTAATCCACTTGAGGGATTAATCGGTATTCGCTACTTCGAAGAACAACTTAGAGATTTCAACCTTGGATACGTTCGAGATTCAAGGCGGCTATCGGGTTGTGATTCACATCGATGTCATCAACCATCTACCATCAATCGACGGCATACATCCCTTCATCAACATATGTCTCCTTTCGAGCCACCAATCGATCGAGTCTCTTCCATAAGTTCGAGTTCAAAGTTCACACAAGATTCATCTTCACACGTAATTTCATTCTATCATTATCATACCCTATCTACTCCAAGCCGTTCTTAACCTCTCATACACAATTTCTACACCTATTTTCCAGCCCTATTCCTTCACCCATCATCCCTTTGGAATTTGGTTTTGTGTTTCATAGTTCGTGTCATTATCTAAGAATTTAATTGTCTGGATTAGTTCGTTTAGAGTCGGATTGAAGCCCTTCGTTAGTTGACGTGTTTCGTATCTTAAAGTCTTTGCAATTTTTTTGCTTGAAGTTGTGTAATTCGGTCATGTATTTACAGCTCTGGATTAAGTCCTTCAAGGCTTCTCATGGACGTATCATTCCCCTCCTCTTGAAAAGAATTCGTCCTCGAATTCAAGTCTCCGGGATCAAAGACGAACACGAACTGACCATCGAACTCTTTTTGCACAAGCTGCATAAAACATATCTTCATGAACATGAACGAGAACATTCCACTTGTGTTAATCATCTGAAACTCTAGCATAGATTGCATCGGCATGGTATTCACATTCAAACTTGGTGGTACATTAACTTCCAATGGAACATCTTTATCAACCTGTAAAATAAGAATATCACAAGAAAACGATAGACATAAAATGTTAGAACTTGATGGATCCACCATGCTAGCTTGTTCGAGCTCTTCATGATCTTCAACCATTACCTCATGGATATCATTCTCCCTTTCATAACAAGGTTGTATCTCTAACAACCCCTTAACTTCTTCGGCTTCCTCAACTGCATCATGGATCTCTAAATTTATAATTTGTAGTTTGTCCTCCATAGAATCTTTAGGACTAATCATCTCCATGGACAAAACTTCCAAACTGCAATCTTCTATATTTACCTTCTCCGGATTAGTAATTTTGAGAATGGGCACATCTTCATCGACATGAATGGAAACCGACTCCTCTTGATTACAATCATCTTGAACTAACTCCTCCAAAACTGGCATCTCTTCATTAGTTGTTTCTATCATGTCCATCTCTGGCTTAGATTCTTCAACTATCTCATCTTCTAAGCACATAGGAACATATGGTAATGAGATAAAAGGTACTTCAACAAAGTCTAGAATTGGTACCTTGGAAGTAGAATCTTCTTTGATGGCGATGAACTCAATTGGTAGCCCAACATTCGACTCTACTTGAACCTCCTCTTTTAACTTCATCTCTAGCTCCTCTAGCCATTTTTCTATCCGAATGGCATATTCCACCATGTCCTCAAACTCTTCAAAGTGATACAATGCTACTTTTTCATGAATTGCCCTTCGTAGACCAGCTAGAAATCTATCCATGGTATCTTCTAGATATTCTTCTACATCAGCTCGTCTCATGGCTTCAACCATTTTATTGTAGTAGGCATTTACACTTCGATCTCTTTGTCTAAGCTTGTATAGCTTTTCCTCCAACTCCCATTGGTAGTGGTCTGGAATGAAGCGTTTCCGCATCAAATCTTTCAACTCACGCCATGTGTCGATAGGTGGAAGGTGATCTCTGTGGAACTAATTCTGCTGGAATCCCCACCATGTTGCTACGTAGCCTTTAAACTTCAGCAAAACTAGCTACATTTTTTTTGGTTTGGGTAGTCATAGCACTCAAAGATTTTATCTACTTTTCATTCCCAATCAAGGTATGCATCGGGATCGTATAGACCTTCAAAATCGGGAATGGTTATCTTGTTGTTGCTGTGGAGATGGCGAGAATATAGTGTATATGGAGTACGGGTGTATGGTGTATGAGTAGTGTATCGGTGCATGGTGTATGGATCATATAGGTGTACGAGTGTATGGTCCGGATTGTGTACGGGTGGTGTATGTGAACTAGGGCAGAAAAATCGATCCTCCTAGCGTTATGGATGAAAATAATGAAGGGAGGAAGTGTATATGGAAGGTTTGGAAGGATTTAGATTGAAGAAAGCTAGATAAGCAAAGAATTGGATGTATTTTTGAAGTTTCCAAATAAAATAGGAAACCAAAAATAAATCCAAAAGGTAGAAGGAAAGGAATAGAAAAGAAAGGAAACAAAAAGATGAGAAGGGAAAGAAAGGGATTTGGATGTGTGTACCACTAGTATGACACAATCTAAATACCTTAATTAGACTAGACTCTTAGATGGAAGGAACCAAAAATAAATTACAACTCAAAAGGAATGTAACAACTAAAGATTTATACTAGAAGGAAAGTTCAAAAAATAAAATATAACTCTAAATGAAAGGTACCAACTATAGAACTTTACCAGAAGGAAATTACCAACTATAGGAAAATACTAAAAGGAAAGTACCAAAATTAAAACAAGACTCAAAAGGAAACACAATGAATATACCTCTCTTTTTTTTAATTCGGATGTCCTCTTTTTTTTATCTGATCAGTTTTTTTTTTGTCGATTCGTTTTTTTTTGTTCGACTTCTTTTTTTTCAATGTATTCTATTTATTACAACTCAATAACACGAAAATAAAATAAAAGACATGTATGATGACTCGTAGGATAAAATAAGACACGTCAGATTGAACCACAACCAGCGGAGCTGACGTGGCTCTAATTCCAAATTTATGATACGACCTGGACAATTAAGCTAGGACGAATCTAGAGACGTAGCGGAAGACTTTAGGATATGAAACACGTCAACTAAAGAAGGGTTTCAATCCGACTCTACTAAACGACTAAAATAAACTAATCTAGACAAATACGATGCCTAAATTCTGACACAAAAACGAAACACAAATAATCCAAATACCAAGGGTGAAAGGATGAAGGTATAAGGATTAAGGAAAGGTGTGGGAACATGTATGGCTTGGTGAAGAAAGGCTCGGAGTAGATAGGAAATGTTATGGATAGATGAACTTACGTGTGTAATGCATCTCGGTGTAGAACTCGAACTTGTTGGGGAAGAAGGATATGGACGTTGATAAAGGATGGAGCACCGTCGATTATAGTTGATGGAGGATGATCACATCGATGTAAATCACAACCCGATAGCCCCCTTGAATCAGCGAACGTATCCAAGGTTCAAATCTCTAAGTTGTTCTTCGAAGTAGCGAATACCGGTTAATCCCTCAAGTGGATTAAGCAATACCCTTGAATAAGACTTAGATGTGCTAATTCTAAGAATGATAATTTTCTTGATGGAAAACAATCAAAAGAATATAAAGGTTTGAGACACAATTGGATGCAAAAGCAAAATAACTTCAATAATGTCTAAAGTAACAGTGTGACATGGTTCTCCTATTTATAATACTAAGGGGGAACGAAAATTATGCATAAAAAGGGCTTAAAAACTAATCCAAAAGGGATTTCTAACTATACTAGGAAGTTCCCTAAACTAGAATCTTATTCAAGGTAGGAAATTGCCTTAAATATAATTCTAGTCAAACTTATGTAATTATGGACGAAAATTAACATTAAAAGTAAATAAAATCTGATCTAAACTATAGTCTAAATTAATTAAATAAATACTATAGTATAAATAAAATTCAACCACTAATTAAATTAATTAAAGGGCCGAAATCAGCTCCATGCACACACGTGATTTACGTCGTCATCTTCATGCATGCGACGTGCATGTGCATGCTTGTTCTTCATGTTCTCTTCTTCAAACCTTGATCTCCAATCTTTAATTGTTAACAAAGTAACAATTTTGGGGCTGCTCTCAACTCCTTCTTCATTTTCAAGCTTCTTACGAACAAATGCTTGGAAATATCTTTGCAATTGTTTCACTCGAAGTTGTGTAATTAAGTTCTTCAAGGCTTCTCATGGACGTATCACTTTGCTAGCAATACTAAGCCTAGAGCAACAGTCTAGGGCAAATCATTTAATTCAACATAATCTCGGCTTATAAGGGATTTATCACTACCCTATAAGGCAATACTCAATTATATCAACTTAGCAAGATATCATCCTTTCAGATACAAGATCATGATCACATATAAACTCTAATTGCAACAAGTAGGAAATCCCCATAATCTCATGCTAAGCATAAATCATACTTAAATAGTTCTAACATGCTCGAGAGCTCAATTAACATATAATAACTTCCTTTCTTTCTTCCTTTGTACATAGATCAATCAGGCAGAGTAAAACATTTTATTGGATATCTCATTTGCCCTAACATGCTTCTAGAGTTTATTAGCTCAAACTTTACATGAGTATTGATTTACCCACCTTGATTACTGAGTGAAGGATGAAGCAACAAGCTGATGATCCTTCTTTGGGTTTTCATGGGGCTCACTTCCTCCTACAAAAGCCAAATCATCGAGTTAGCAACCTCCTTTGAAGATTTCTAACATCTAACATGAATTTAAACAATATCTAACTCATCCACCCTTAACTAGGACTTAAACAAAGATTGCATGACCTTAGAACTTTTAGAAAACACGAGGGTTTGAAAGACTTGAGTTTAGAATACACTTAGAGGCATAACATGGTGGCAGAGGCCTTGCACGAGCCGTGCTATTTATTGAATCGGGAATATTCTTCCCAGATTTTCCGACACGGGCCATTCAAGCATAGCACGGTCCGTGCACACCATTGCACGGGCCATGCAATCCTTGTACGGTCCATGATAGCTCTCCAGAAAATATTACTGAGTGTCTTGCACGGGCCGTGCAGAAGGGATCCCTTCTTGCACAGTCCGTGCACTTCTACGGACAACGAAATTCTTCGCTTGAAGTTTTGGTTGAGGCGATACTCGATCGCCTCTTCCTTTCCTTGAAGTTTTAAACTTAAAGCAAAGGTCAACATATTCACTATGATTTTTCAAAGGTATAACTTTACAAAGACGATAATCGAAAGAAACCGAATTAAAACTTCAACAAAGATCGCTATTTGCCCAATACTTGAAGTATATAGAAACGAGCATGCTTAACTTAAAATTGTCATAATAATGGAATAAACACGACTAACTCCTTTAAACACTTAGAAATAATGATGGAATTTAAATACAAAACTTAAATGGAACTTCAAACGAAATAATTGAGACTAACAATGAGGAATAATAACGGGAACATAATAACGAGAATACGATAATGAAAGATGAAATGAAATATGGAATTAACGACAAAAAACAAATAGGGTCCGAGGTCGACAAACATGAATGGACAGAGTTGAGTGCGTCGAAGGAAGGTGGCTAGCTCGGCGTCTTGTCGAGTCGCAGCAGCGGCAGAGCCACCTGCTAGAACCCGACGGCGCCCCTAGCACCTTCCCCCACCTCATCCTTTCCATGCCACTCTGCTCGTCATCTCGAAGGAACACTCACGAAAAATGTCCCTCGCTCGACTTTGAGATTCTCTCAATTCTCCCTAGCTTTCCCTCTCTCTAAGATGTAAGACATAAAGATGAAATGGAGTGAAAATGAGGCAGGGGGTGAAGTCCTATTTTTAGGAGTGAATTTGGCTGCCAAGAGAAGCCATTTCAGTGCAAGAATACTACAAAAGTTACTCCGGGTTCGGTTAAAAGCTGCTTTATTCGATGTCGAGGTCCAAATGATGTCAGACACAAAATCTAAAAATATCGAGAGACTCATTTGCGCGAGTACAATTGTACCAACCTGACTAGGTATGAAAAAGAGGTCGTTAGAAGAAAGACGAGCCAAGATTCTTTTTTTAGAATTACTTTTTACTATTCAGTCGGACTGAAAGATTTTTCTCATGAGCATTCAGTTGACCTTAGAATGGAAATCCGTGAACACGAACAGATTCCCTGAGTCATTTCTCATAGGAGGGGCTTGACAGAACAAGTCTCGAATTAACGAGGAGTATTTCATAAAATTTCTAAATCACGAACGCACATAAAAGTTACTATTCATTAATCTTTTAAATACGTTTTTTCATCACCGGAACTTCAAATGACTTTAGATTAAAATTCCGAGAATACTGGCACACTCCTTGAGTTAAAACCTTTCTAACAAGACCAAAATCGGCCAATTTGTTGTGTTATTTTTGAAACCCAACCTCCCTATTAATAAGGAGATGGCTGAAAATACAGGGTTCCAACCCTATTGGGTTTGGGCCTCAAACTCCTTTTCTATCTCCAGTCCATTAAACTTATATTGGGCTAGAATAGGGATCTAGAAGAATATTAAATTCGCCCACTAATTTATTTAATTCCCAATATCCTATAAACTTAGGATATTATTAAATAAATTAAACATTACTTTTATTCCACTAAATAAGTAATACTGACCTACCAATTTAATACATATTTGTGAATATGCTTTCTCCTTCAGTTCAACCATTCCCCATATTTAAGATCTAATGTTCATTAATTAACTATGTAAGCCTCTGACACCTATAATTAATTAATATCTAAAACCTTGAGTAGTACCATACAAGCTTTATCATGTATGGAATAAATTCCACCTGCAGGGTTTCACATGAACTTCTGTTTTCTCAAGAGAACATCATTAACCTGGCACACCAAGACACGATGCTTATATGTATTGCACGACACATCATGTGTGAAAATGCTATTACCCAAGATATCGATTTTATTGATTCTATGAGAGAATCTCCCCCATAGATAAATCAAAGCAATAAACAAAGCATACATATGTTCGTCAATAAATATAAGTTAAGAACCCGAACTCGGTGGATCTTTGTTCTCTAATTTATAGTGTCAGAGTACAGAATAGTATCCTATCATGATCCTCCTCAATACAATAACACGTGTATTTCAATAATCAATTCGTCAAGATAAACTAACTATCAAATTATTCTAAGGTGTACCGATGGTCTATTCAGGACCATCTAAACCGTGAGCCTTTTAATACAATACAAGGATCTGATGATATGATCTTACCGTGGGTTTACTCACACCATATCATCTACAGTGTAAGTATATTGAATATGCATAAACATTTATATAATAATGTAAATGCAAACAGTAAATGTAATAAATCAATCTATATCATCATATCATCATAAAAGTATACAAAGACATGTCTTTCAGTATACAAAACTAACAATCTCCCACTTATACTTGAAGCATGTCTTTCAAGCATAATAACTAACTGGCTAACTCTCAAATCAAAATAATAAAACTCAAAATGCACCTCCGGGTCTGCATCTTACTCCCATTTTGTCCACGTGACCATCAAAGGTCTTAGCTGGAAGGCTTTTCATGAATGGATCAGCTAGATTGTCCTCTGATGCAATCTTGACCACCTCCACGTCCCCTCTCTTAACCATTTCTCGTATAAGATGGTACTTCATTTCTATATGTTTACTTACCTTATGGGCTCTGGGTTTCTTCGAATTTGCCACTGTACCAGAGTTATCACAGTATATCATGATACTCTTAGGCAAATCGGGAACCACGCTCAAGTCCAACAGTAAGCTCCGGAGCCAAACAGCTTCTTTTGCAGCCTTAGAGACAGCTAAATATTCTACTTCCATGGTAGAGTCAGCAATACATTTCTGCTTGATGCTCCTCCATGCAATGGCTCCACCTCCTATTGTAAACACATAGCCTCAGGTAGACTTACTCTGATCTTTATCGGATTGAAAATCTGAGTCCGTGTAACCCAAAGGTACTAGACTATCAGAGCGGTATATCAGCATAAAATCTCGAGTCCTTTTCAGACACTTGAGAATAATATTCTTAACCGCAGTCCAGTGACCTTGTCCAAGGTTAGACTGATATCTGCTTATCATGCTAACAACATAGTATATATTAGGCTTGTGCATAGCATAGCATACATCAAAATTCCCACAGTCAAAGCGTATGGGACCTTTTTCATCTCATCTATCTCAAACTGTGTTTGGGGACACATTGCCTTGGATAGATGGATTCCATGCCTAAAAGGTATAAAACCTTTCTTGGAATCTTGTATGCTAAACCTTGCTAGCACAGTGCCGATATAGGTCGCCAGAGATAGACAGAGCATCCTTTTTAGGCGATCTCGAATGATCTTGATGCCAAGGACATGTGCGGCTTCTCCCAGATCCTTCATATCGAACTGCTTGGAAAACCACACCTTTATATTTGATAATGCCTTCTTATTGTTTCCAATAAGCAAGATATCATCAACATACAGTACGAGGAAAACCACCACATTTCTATCATATTTTTTGTACACGCAACTCTCATCCAGACTTTTCACAAATCTATATGACTGGATAACCTCATCAAAACAAACGGATGTTCCAAGACCTCGATACCTACTTAAGTCCATAAATGGATCTCTGAAGCTTGCACATTAAGTGCTCTTGGCCTTTAGCAATGAAACCCTCTGGTTGCTTCATGTGGATGTTTTCCTCAAGACTTCCATTCAGGAAAGCTGTCTTGAAATCCATCTGCCAAATCTCATAATCCAAAAGAGCGGCAATCGATAAGAGAATCCGGATTGACTTAAGCATGGCTACTATTGAAAAGGTTTCCTCATAATTGATCCATTCTTTCTGAGTGTACCCTTTCGCCACAAGTCTTGCCTTGAAGGTTTCAACCTTCCCGTCAGGCTCTCTCTTGCATTTGTAGACCCACTTGCACCCAATGGGTTTTACCCCATCTTGTGGGTCTACAAGCTCCCAGACTTGATTGTGATCCATAGATCCAATCTCAGATTTGGTTACAGATTTCCAAGAATCTGCATCTTTGTCTTGGACCCCTTCATCATAGGTCCTGGGATCCAATTCATTGAGTCCTTCAGGGAAATCTGAAGATTCACCCAAACCAATGAATCTATCAGGTTAGCGTAGAACCTTCCCACTGCGACGAGGCAGTTCTCATGTATCTGTGACACATTCTGCAGTGTCTTGTGGTATCTCTTCTTGTACTACTGGTGTAGGATTCGATCCTTCCCTTCTCAGCTCCTCAAAGATGATTTGACTCATTAGTTTGTGGTTTATAACATAGTCTTCTTCTAAGAATTGAGCATTTGTGCTAACAGTGATGTTCTGATCCTTAGGATTATAAAATAGACCACCTTTCATTCTCCTCGGATATCCAACAAACAACCTCACATCAGTACGAGGTGCCAGCTTATCTGCTTCCTTATCCAACACGTGCGCTGGTCTATCCCAAATCCGAACATGTCCTAAACTGGGCTTTCATCTAGTCTAAAGTTCTATGGGCATAGAGGGAACTGATTTTGATGGAACCAAGTTAAGAATGCAGGCTACTATTTATAAGGCATATCCCCAGAATGAAATAGGCAACTCTGAATAACTCATCATTTATCTAACCATCTCTAACAAGGATCTCTTACTCATCTCCACCATGCCATTCTGTTGTGGCGTTCTCGGCGCTGTTAGTCCCTAAATTCTCTTGAGAGATATTCACCCCCGCGATCAGAACATAGTGACTTGATACTTCTAACTGTACGTTTCTCCACTTCCACCCTAAATTCTTTGAATTTATCAAAGTATTCAGACTTGCAACGTAATAAGTAGATATAACCATATCTTGAGTAATCATCAATGAGTGTGATGAAATATTTACACCCTCCTCCATCTTGAACTGACATAGGGCCACATAAGTTAGGTGAATCAAATCTAATACCTCCTTCGATCGATTTCCTTTAGATTCAAAAGGACGCTTAGTCATTTTACCTTCCAAATAGGATTCGCATAAAGGAAATGATTTTAGGATCAATGAAGACAGAGGTCCATCATTTACTAGCCTTTGTATCCCTTTAAGGTTAATATGGCCTAGCCTTAGATGCCAAAGATAAGTTTGATTCAGTTCTAAAGGTTCTTTACTTTTATTAGGGTTTATGATCAATGTATTCAGTAATTACTTTTACGTAGTGTTTTTCATAGGATTAAGTAAATAAAGATGTCCATCCAATGTGCCATAACAAATAAAATGTTTACCACTAAAGATAACAACCTTGTTATCGAAAGAAACTGAATATCTATCTATAAAAAGATTAGAAACTGAAACAAGGTTTCGCCTAAAACCAGACACATAAAGATAGTCTTTTAAAACTAAACTCCAATCACTACTAAAGGATGAAGTAATATCTCCCACTGAAACTGCTGCCACTTTTGTAGCATTGCCCATGTAGACGATGATCTTCCCATCACTCAGCTGCCTTTTTACCAGGAACCCCTGTAAAGACATGCAAACATGATCAGTAGCTCTAGTACCTACTACCCAAGACTGACTAGAACAAGTTGCTAAACATGTTTCAAGGAAATAAGTGTGAGACATACCCTTCTTCCTTTTGTTTGGACACACCGCTTTCTAGTGGCCTAACTAGCCGCACTTGAAGCACTTTGTCTTCAACTTGAATTCCTCAGGAGGAATCTTTGCCTTGAGATTCTTCACCTTAGGCATCCCACTTGCAGCTTTCTTAGACGCGTATCTCTTCTTCTTTTTAGTACCAGAAAAAGACGCCCTATTTTCAGCTAGGTGTACCTCCGAATTTCCCTTCTGAAGTAACTTAGCCGCCTGAAGATCCATGAGCAGTTCAAATAAGGTAACATCCTTCTTTATCATGTTGAAATTCAATCTAAACTACTCAAACTTCGGGGACAAGCTGTGAAGCACTATGTCTATCTAAGACTCATTGCCTAGATCTCTGCCCAAGGTCTCGATCTCAGCTAGATAACTTGTCATACTGAGAACGTGATCTCTAACAGGTGTGGAGTCAACCATTCTCACGCTCATCAAGTTCTTCATCGTCAAATGGCATGCCAATCGATTTTGGTAACTGAAGAGCTCCTTAAGGCTAAGCATGACATCATGAGCAGTCTTCATTGACTGATGTTGGTGTTGTAGCACATTTAGCATACAAGCCAAAATGTAGCAGCATGCAATCTCATCAGACTTGACCCACTTAGCATAGGCCAACCTTTGCTCTTCATCAAAATCCTCATCTAGCTTCTGATGACATTCCTCTTCAAGTATAGATTTGTGTTCTTCAGCAGTTAGGACGAGGTTAAGATTACGAATCCAGTCATTGTAGTTTTCACCGATTAACTTCTTTTCTTTGAGTATTGAGGACAGATTTGAGAGTGCCATGATCATATAGAGTAACTGAAAAATAAACATGCAATATAGTCACAAACTTTAGGATAAACAACATATAATTGAAAACCTCATAAAAATTATAACTTTTCAACCAACATTTTAAAATCATTTTCTATAAGCCACGATAGTGTGGATGTTCATAAAATTCATTTTTAGACAGGTTATCAAACCTTTAATTTGCCTCCAGTTGAATTTCCTTACAACAAGCAAATTAATAGCCGAAAACCAACACGGCCATGTAATCTTCTAATTAAAGCCACGATCGTGTGGACATTTATTAATAAATTATATCTAAGTGTGAACACCATCATCTTTACCCCCAAGTACACTTGTTTTGAATTTAACTGCACCAGATGGAGGAGTCAGTTAGTCCTAATAGTGTTCTACAACTATCTTTTTAAAGAGATTTAATATCTAGAGAATTTTATGATATGACACATCCGATATGGAGGTAGACCAATTGTCAACGCGCATGCCTATCATTTCTCACTTAAACCAGATTAATGGAGACCGTATGAGATTTCTATATACTTTGGTATGAATCTCTCCCATTTAGTTATTTAAGATTGAGGTTTCATTTTATCCCATTTTAAAAACATGCTAACATCACATAAAATGATACACATACATTGCATGCTTCAAACAACACAATAAGAAATAATAATAAACCAACTATCATGTCTTAGTTCTCATGTTGATCAATGAGATAAAATTGAAAAGTCAGCTCCGAATCTTGGACAGGGTGGTCGTCCACCTCACTGCGCCTTGCCGAAAATCATAGCTCCAATTAGGGTTTCGGGACGTGAATCAGTGATACTTTCTTTCTTGAGCTACACCACTTTCCTTCTTTGAGTTGATCTTCAAACTTTATTCAATATAGAATATCTATTCCTAAAGGGAAAAATCTAATATATCTAGAATAAAAATTACAACTCAATAACTTGGTCTAACAATTTTAGTTCTATTACATTAAAATAACATAAAATAAAACCTAGACCTAATCCATGTATTTTCTCATGGATTAAAATCACGTAGCCAAACCGGCATACGGCCCATCATACATTCAACATAAAAATAAAATATACATCACATAATAAAGGAGCCATGATAGTACGTAAACCTGCATACATGTTAGTCTACATATCAAACAATCATAATTACATGATTAGCATAAAATAACATATGATTTCCATACATGATATTAATTTTCTAAAAATGCAATTAAATAAATTAATAGTTTTGAAAATTACCACAAGATATAATTTGACTATTAAAATAATTATCTACCAAATTTAATCTTGATATACTCGAAAATCCCATAAGATTAAATCTGGAAATTTGTTAAAATTATCCACCAAAATTTATTTTTAATTTTTGGATAAACCCTAATTAATTAAAAATTGGAAATCTTGATATATAGCAAAAAATCTATCCCAAATATTAGACTAGGATCGAAAATAATCAAAATAAAAATCTGAAAATTTGATCCATTTCAAATTCCTTCCAAATTTAAATTTTATTTTCAACCCTATTTAGATTAGAATTAAGTAATTTATGATATACACCAAAAATTACTTTTCCAATTCTTATCTACAAAGATTTCGAAAATAACAAGAATAAAATCTTGAAATTTGATCCACTTCAAATTATTTCCAAATTTAAATTCTATTTTCAAATCTTATTGTATTTAGAATTTGATAATTATTGATATACATCAAAATCACCTTCTCCAATTCTATTAAGCATAAAAATCGAAAATTACCAAATAATATATCTGAAAATTCGATCCACTTTAAACTTTCCAAACTTAATATTTTATTTTCAATTTTTATGTATATTAGAATTAGGCAACTTTGTGATATACATCAAAAATACGTACCATATATAATTCTTCAACACCAAAAATTTGAACCACCTAATTAAATAAATATGGAAATTTGATTTTGATCAAAAACTTCTCCAAATTAATTTAACAAGGACCGAAAATTTACAACACAAATTTAGGGAATTTAACAGATTAAATTTTCCTAAGATTAACACTATAATTTTCGATATCACATGTAGCATAAATCTGGAAATTTAATTTTAATTAAAGTCTTCTCCAAATTAATGTAACATGATCGAAAATACATAGAACAAATTAGGAAAAATTAAAACACCAAAGTTTTGAAAACTTTGGTACTATAATTTTCGAAACCTTATCAAATTAAATCTGGGAATTTTGATATCATCAAAAATCTATTCCAAATCTAATTTTAATAAAATAAATAATTACATGGATCTTCAAAGAAAGAATTTTCGAACAAGATCAAAAATTCATCCAAGTTTTGAATACAAAAAAATTGACATCTATACATATTTAAATCTGAATATTTACACACCATAAATTTAAATATATATATTGAATTTATCCTAGGATTAATCCGCTTTGATACCAATTGTTGGGATTTTTTCGAATTAAACCACCACTTAATCTATTTGGTTGTTCTTTAATCCTAATATTATGTAATCATATATTTATGCAGCACATATGTTTTATTTAACCGAGTTCCATTAAACATGCAATTTGATTTATCGATTCTACTAAAAGTGGAAACATAGATAATCGAAAACCACTTACAAATGAACGTCGGGTTGAGGACAAGATTAAAGGTCTAATCTTGCTGTTGACATGATGATGATCGGCACCCCCTAGCTCAGCAATTCGACTTCTCAATCTTCTGCTGTATTCCCAGACAATATCTAGATTCCGGTGGACAGAAAACTACTAGATAATTATGGATACTGTGTAGATCAAGAGATAATTGAGGGGCTGATTTGTTGTGTGTTATTTTCAAAACCCCACCTCTTTATTAATAAGGAGGTCACCGAAAATACAGGGTTCCAACCCTACTGGGCTTGGGCCTCAAACTCATTTTCTATCTCCAGTCCATTAAAGTCATATTGGGCTACAATAGGGATCTAGAAGAATATTAAATTGGCCCACTAATTTATTTAATTCCCAATATCGAATAAACTTAGGATATTATTAAATAAAATAAACATTACTTTTATTCCACTAAAGAAGTAATACTGACCTACCAATTTAATACATATTTGTGAATATGCTTTTTCCTTTAGTTCAGCCATTCCTCGTGTTTAAGATCTAATGTTCATTAATTAATTATGTAAGTCTCTGACAGCTATAATTAATTAATATCTAAAACCTTGAACAGTACCACACAAGCTTTATCATGTACGAAACGAATTCCACCTGCAAGGTTTTACGTGATCTTGTCTTTCCTCAAGTAAACATCATCAACCTGGCGCACTAGGACACGGTGCTTATATATATTGCACGACACATCATGTATGCAAATGATATTACCCAAGATATCGAGTTTATTGATTCCATGAGAGAATCTAACCCATAGATAAATCAAAGCAATAAACAAAGCATACATATGTTCGCCAATAAATACACTTATAGTGTTAATGTAGAGAATAATATCCTATCTGTTGGTCCCGGTACGAATCTATGTCAGTTTAGGGAGGGGGTTGGATAAAATGACTCAATAACTTAAACTAACTACGGAATATATTGGGCCCTAACTCACTTATAACAATTTATCTGTGCACTGATCAGTTGAGATAAGGAGCTTGACGCGAGCTCAGCTTGTGAGCTGATCAGTTAGGACTGATAGCTTGAAGACTTGAGCTTGTCAGTGCAGCTTGTGTGCATATAGTGTGTAGTTAAAGAACATACAGAAACTTAGAGCATAAATTACAGCACACACAAGACTTATAGAGGTTCAAAGCTTCCTACTTCTACGTCCTTTCTTCCTTCCGCAGTAGGGCAATCCACTATGCAAGTGTAAAGTTTCTTTATTACAGTTACACAGTGAAGAAATTATGTTGAACCTGAAAATGACACTCTTCAAACTGAGCGCGGCCTCCTTTCCAACTGTTGTTGTCCCGGAAGAATAGACTCGTCGGTACACGCCCCTCCTCAACTAGTTTCTAGGTCGACAACTCACACTTTTCTGTCCCAACTGCTCGCTGAGACTTTAGGTGTTATTGTCTGTCTTTACAAGATTTTAGATCTCTCTCGATCTTCAAGAAGTCAGTCTTGAATCTATTATCAACCTTGAGTGCTCCTTCAACTTGAGCTGAGTAGTTGATCTTTAAAAAACAGAATTGAGAAGATTTGCTTTGGCTGGAATTCTGCATCAGCTAGCTGCTTGCTTGAGACTTGAAGCACGCCTTCTCAGTTGGGACTTTTCACACTTTAAGCTTTAAGTTGTAGGGAGGAAGAAAGAAAGCTCAATATTTTTAAAATAGCAAATGTTAGATTGGCGAAAGTCTTGGCCAAAATGAGATTCACTCTCTTTATATAGATAAGTGATCTTTTGGCCGTTATGATTGGTGAATCTGTTGATATCACCGGTGGTAGTTTAATGCTTGTAGCCATTCGAAGCTTTGAACGAACTAGCCATTTGAATTTAATGACTTCTGCTCCAAGATCGTCAGGATCTTTTCAAGATTTCCTGTCAGGATCTTCATTAACTATTTTGTCAGAGAGAGCAGGTCATCCGACTATCAGTTTTGGACTTTTAGCTGATGGGCTCTCAGTTGTCTCGGCTTTCACCTCTGAGATTTGTCTAGTTGGCAGTTCTTTAGCTGCCTTAAGCTTCAGTCCTAGGATGGTCCAGTTTAGCTGTCTTGACAGTTTAGCTTCAAAAAGCTTTCAGTTCTGGACATCCAATTAGCTTATTTGTTTGAGCTTTTCTCCCATTGAACTGATCTTTGGTCAGTTCAGTATTGGCTCGAAGCTTTCTGAGCTTTTCTTCCAGCTAACTGATCTCTGATCAGTTTGGTGTTGGCTCGTCTTGACTGACTGATCTTTGATCAGTTCAGTTTCAGCTTTCAAGGTGGCTCTGCTCTCATCAGTCTTTCTTGGCCTTCAGCTAGACTAATGATTACTCATCTGTGGATGATTTCCAGTCTTCAAAGTCCTCTTCTCCTTTTAGCTTTTCTTATGCTTTAAAGAGTTGACTCTGACTGGCTTGATTGAGTCATCATTTCAAGCTGGTTGACCTTGCTTCAAAACAGCTGACTTTTGCTTCAGCTTAGCTGAGGTTTGAAGTCTTACTAGGTCATTACCCCCGACTTTCAGCTTTTAAATAACTTGTAGTTTTTCATTAAACTTTCACATATGTTTTGACATTTCATCAAAACCATCAGTTAGGCTACTATGATAGTTTTTCCCAATAATTTTCCCAACACTATCATGGTCCTCTTCAATACACTAATATGTGTATTAGAATAATCAATTAATCAAGATAAACTAACTATCAAATTATTCTACGGTGTTATGATGGTCTATTCAGGACCATCTAAATCGTGAGCATTTTAATACAATATAAGGATCTAATGATATGATCTTACTGTGTGTTTACCCACACCATATCATCTACAGTGTAAGTATATTGAATATGCATAAACAGTTATATAATAATGTAAATGCAAACAGTGACTGTAATATAATCGATCTATATCATCATATCATCAGAAAATTATACAAGGACATATCTTTCAGTATACAAAACTAACATCAACTTCAGGAATCTCTAGAAGATCATCAGCAAAGAAATCATCAGAGGACTACCTCAGATCAGGATTGACAGAGATAAAGTTTGTGGTCCATGCCATATTGGCAAACAGTCCAGATATCAGCATAAAGAAGTGCAAGACAGAACTTCTAAGAGAATCTTAGATCTTATTCATATAGATCTAATGGGCCTATGGCTGTGGAAAGCTACGGAGGAAAGAAGTATGTTATTGTTTGCATTGATGATTACTTAAAGTTGACTTGGGTTGAGTTTCTCAGAGACAAGAGTGATGCTTTTACAGCGTTCAAGAGATTACCCTGTAAGATCACAGTTCAAAAGGATGAACAAATTATCAGAATCAGAAGTGATCATGGCAAGGAATTTGAGAATCGGTACTTTGATAATTTCTGTAGTGAGAATGGAATTAGTCATGAGTACTCAGTCCCCAACACTCCTCAGCAGAATGGAGTTGTTGAAAGGAAGAACAAAACTCTTCAAGAGATGGGAAGAGCCATGATTGCTTCTAAAGGAGCTGCTGCTATGTTCTGGGCAGAAGCTATTAACATTGCTTGCCATATCAACAACAAAGTTCATCTCAGACTAGGTACTTTCACTACACCATATGAGATTTGGAATGAGAATAAACTAACAGTGAAGTACTTTCATGTGTTTGGCACCACATGTTATATACTCAATGATAGAGAGTATCTCAGTAAGATGAAAAATAGAGGAGTAGAAGGGATGTTTGTTGGATACTCCAGAAATAGTAAATCATACAGGATTTACAAGAAAGAGATAAAGAGCTATCATTGAAATAGTTAATGTCAGATTTGATGATCAGGATAATACTGTCAATACCTCTGAAGATGATGTTCACACAAATGTGTTTAAACATCCAAAGGTACATAATGATACAGACAGAGAATTTGAAGAACAGATAGTGAAGCAAAGAAAGCCTTCAAAGTAGATCATCAAGGATCATCCTACTATAGAAGTAATAGGGGACATTCATGAAGGAAGAATAGCAAGAAGCAGACTAAGAAAGAGGATACATGGTGAGATATCTTATGTCTGTTTCACCTCCAAGATTGAACCCAAGAACATCTAAGAAGCTCTCAAAGATGACTACTGGATTAAGGCTATGCAGGAAGAACTTTTACAGTTAAAAAAGAATGATGTTTGCGATCTGGTGTAGAAACCTGAAAAAGTCAACATAGTAGGAACCAAGTGGATATTTAAGAATAAGACTGATGAAGCTGGGAACATTATAAGAAATAAAGCCCGACTGGAAGCTCAAGGATATTCTCAGATTGAAGGCATCAATTTTGATAAAATTTTGCTCCAGTTACAAGGATAGAATCAGTCAGACTTCTTCTAGCCATGGCCTGTATCATGAAGTTCAAGTTGTACTAGATGGATGTCAAGAGTACTTTTCTGAATGGATTTCTGAAAAAAGATGTGTTTGTTGCACAGCTTGAAGGATTTGAAGATCTACATCATCCAGAGTTTGTGTTCAAACCAAAGAAGGCAATGTATGGCTTGAAGCAGGCTCCTCGGACATGGTATGAAAGACTGGCTACATACCTGGTTAGCAAAGGATATAACAGATGAGAAGAAGATAGAACACTATTCATTAGAAAGGATAAGTCACAAGTAATTGTGGTTCAGGTATATGTTGATGATATAATGTTTGGCTCAGTATCTGATAAGATGCTCAAGGACTTTATCAGGGACATAGAAACTGAGTTTGAGATGAGTTTAGTTGGAGATCTGGCATACTTTCTTGGGCTTCAGATAAAGCAGTCAGAAGAAGATATACTCATCTCTCAATCCAAGTATGACAGGAACTTGGTTAAAAAGTTTGAGCTGAAAAATTATAAAAACAAAAGAATTCCTATCAGCACCACAGTTAAGATTGGAAAAGATGATGCAGGAGCTGAAGTTGATCAAATTTTATATAGAAGCATGATTGGGAGTCTCCTTTATCTTACTGCAAGTAGACCAGATATAGCATACAATGTGGGAGTGTGTGCCAGATATCAGTCTTGTCCTAAGGAGAGTCACATGAAGGCTGTTAAGAACATCATCAAGTACATTAATGGAACTGCAGACTACGGATTGTGGTATACTTCTCATACAAATGCAAGTATTACTGTATACTGTGATGCTGACTGGGCAGGATCTCCAGATGACAGAAAAAACACATCAGTTGCTTGTTTCTTTATAGGGAACAATGTTGTTTTCTGATTCAGTAAGAAGCAGAACTGCATATCCTTATCTACAGCAGAAGCTGAATACATTGCAGCAGGGAGCAGCTCTACTATGATCATCTGGATGATGCAGATAATGAAGGACTATGAAGTCAGTCATGATACACGCATTCTATATTGTGACAATATAAGTGCTATCAATATTTCCAAGAGTCCAGCATTCAAGGACAAAGCACATAGACATCAGACATCACTTCATCAGAGAGCTAGTTAAAGAAGAAGTGTTAAGGATTGAACACATGAAGACAGAAGATCAACTAGCTGACTTATTCACCAAGGGTCTAGATATTACTCGATTTGAGAAACTTAGAGCATCCCTTGGAGTGTGCTTGGTTCAGTAAATAAAAAAGGTGTATGAGTGTGTCTGTTTCATGCTCAGCAGGAAAGAACCATTCCATCACAAAGGGTCTGAAAATTCCTAGAAATGTTCATCCAGATGTACATGAACATTTTTCAAACCCTGAGTACAACTTTGTCAACGACTAGTTTTGACGTGCAATCATCATCTCTAATTTTTTGCGATTTTCCTTCTGTTTCTTAGTCTAACGGAAACCTGTGTCTAAGCTTTGAACGGAGTACCCTCTTATATATATGTTTAGTCGTTAAGAGAGATCATTCATAAGTTTCAAAAATCTAAAATCATAAACCCATCTCTCTTTCTAAAGCTTCTGAGTTCTATGAAATATATCAATTGTTTTGCCATTGTTTTTCGCCTTTCTTTCTTGAAAAACTCTCATATTTTGTCGATGGCACCCAAACGTAAATTGATTCATCCCAAGAAATTCGTGAAGCCCAGGATGAGATATGGAAAGGTAATATATTCAAGCCTCAAGACCAGTTTTACGAGAAGGATGAGTTCGATAGGCAGGTTTGAGGTGAATCATCCTACAAGAAACCTGTTCAGAGGATGCTCCGTGATGAATCTTCAATCAAAGATACTTATGAATTGATTGAAACATTCCATGAAGATGAAGAAGAAGAAGACTTGGAAGTAGAAGAACAAGAAATTGCTTCTTTTGCCAAGAAATCAAAGACTCAAAGTCTTACGATCCAAGATCTGTTAAAGGAAGCTGCACGATTATACGACATCAATAAAGAGAAGACAAGAACAAAGAAAACTACAATCAAGAAATCAACGAAAACTGCAGCCTCTTCTGCAAAGAAAACCGTCACAACACCTGCTGCTCAAGCCCTTCAGAAAGAGAAAGGTCCTGCTGTTGATGATGCAGTTATGCCTAAGGATGTTCCTGAACATGCCAAGGAATATGTTGCTGAGAAGAGCACTACAGAGATCTCTATCCTTGCTAGTGTTGTGCAGAAGTTGTTGGGATTATTTTGAATTAAACCACCGTAAGATCATTGGTTTTTCATTAATCCAATTTCATGCATATCATAATTTCATGTATTGTGTATCTATTAATCTTGTCTAGTCCAATTAACATGCAAGACATATTCGAATCTAATTAAAACGGAACTATAGAATTTGAATACAACTTACAAATCGATAGATGGGTTGTGGACAAGATTACAGATCTAATCTTGCTGTTGAATTGCACTATGATCGGCGCCTCCTTACTTGCTATTCCACTCCAAGATCTTCTGCTGTATTCCAAGACTGTGTCTCAGATAAAGGGTGGGCTGTAATCAATTGATATGAGTGTGGAATCTATGGAGAACTAGAGAGCAAAAGGAGAGCTGAAAATTACTTAGTAATTTTCATCTCCTCTCCTTAATTAAATAGAGAAGGTGGCGAAAATTGCAGCCCTAGCCTTTACTGGGTTTGGGTCTCCATCTCCAGTCCACTTCAGTCTAATTGGGCTACAACAGGGATCTAGAAGAATATTAAATTGGTCTGCTAATTTATTTAATTTTTAATATCCAATAAACTTAGGATATTATTAAATAAATTAAATATTACTTTTATTCCACTAAAGAAATAATACTGACTTACCAATTTAATACATATTTGTAAATATGCTTTCTCCTTTAGTTCAGCCATTCCCCATGTTTAAGATCTAATGTTCATTAATTAATTATGTAAGCCTCTGACAGCTATAATTAATTAATATCTAAAAACCTTGAGTAGTACCACACAAGCCTTATTCATGTACGAAATAAATTCCACCTGCAGGGTTTCACATGAACTTGTGTTTCCTCAAGAGAACATCATCAACCTAGCGCACCAGGACACGATGCTTATATATATTGCATGACACATCATGTATGCAAATGCTATTACCCAAGATATCGAGTTCATTGATTCTACAAGAGAATCTCACTCATAGATAAATCAAAGCAATAAACAAAGCATACATATGTTCGCCAATAAATATAAGTGAAGAACCCGAACTCTGTGGATCTTTATTCTCTAACTTATAGTTTCAGAGTAGAGAACAGTATCCTATCGTGATCCTCCTCAATACACTAACACATGTATTAGAATAATCAATTAGTCAAGATAAGCTAACTATCAGATTATTCTACGGTGTACCGATGGTCTATTCAGAACCATCTAAATCGTGAGCCTTTTAATACAATACAAGGATCTGATGATATGATCTTACCATGTGTTCACCCACACCATATCATCTATAGTGTAAGTATATTGAAATGCATAAACTTTTATATAATAAAGTAAATGCAAATAGTGACTACAATAAAATGAATCTGTATCATCATACATCAAAAAAGTATACAAAGATATGTTTTCCAATATACAAAACTAACAGAAGTCACCTACTCAACCTTCCACTACTGAAGGTGATGATGAAGATAGGGAATATGATATTCCCTTAAGTCTGAAGATGAAAACCATTGTTGCTGCTATAACAAAGAAAAAGAAAAAGGTCATTAAAAGACCTTTAGTTGCAGAACCAATAGAGAAGGAAGATATTCAGAGTTCATCCTCTGAATCTGCTGAGAAGACTCCTGTTTCACAATAGGAGAAGTTGCTTGCATCTACACAATATGATCCTTTTGCCAGATCACCGGTCAAGAAGAAAATACTAAGGAAGAAGGCATCTACTGCTGTGGTGCAGTTGGTTCTAAGAACTCCTGTAACACGAAGTCGAGCATCTTCCACGCCACTATCTACTGCTGCATCAGAAAAGAAAAAAAAAGTTGTTGAATAGACCAGTCCTTCTAAGAAGGCCTAGAAAGCTGCCAAGTTGAAAGATGTACCTGAATATGTTCACTCATATTCAAGTGAACATGAGTTTGACATTCACAAATAGATCATTCATGTGCCAGGTACTTCTAAACAAGCTATCTTTCATTCTTCCAAGCATGCTGAATTATGGGAAAAAGTGAAGCAGAGGTATATGATCTCTAGAAAAAGGTGGACAACGATACACTATTTGCTACTAGAGTGTATTCTCTACTGGAGGAAGCCGAGTTACTTGGAATAGTGCAGAGAGTACATGAATTTGTTCCTATGGTTGTTTCTGAATATAACTGTAATTTAACTAAGGAAATTGATGATCCGAAGTCTGAAGATTTTCAAAAAATCTTTGTTAGAGGCAACATGCTAAAGTTTTCCCCTAATCTCATTAATAAGTTTCTGGGTTGTTCAACTGAGGGCGAGTACAAGGAGATTGATGACCGGGGGATGGTTGCTGAAGAACTGACCCAGGGCATCTACAACAAATGGCCATCTCATCCACAAAATATCCCTACCTCAAAGCTGGCTCACAAATATGGAGCTCTGTTCAGAATATTGATTCACAACTGGTTGCCTACAAAGCACAGAGCTGCAGTGACTCAAGCTCAGGGAAGGTTCTCATATCACCTTGGAACTGAGAATCAGTTCAATTATGGTGAATTTGAGTTTGGCAAAATCATCAGTAGTGCAGAGTCTACAGTGGTTAAGGGACCACTGTGTTATCCTTCGTTGATATACAGCATCATAAAACAGCAAAAGAAAAATGTCTCTTCTAAGAATGACAAGGTCATTCCACCTAAAAAGTCTCTGATGATCAAGGTTGCTCCAGAAATAGGAGATCCTCATATGCGCCTCCAATTCAAGCAGTTCATAACATCCAAGAAAGGAGTGGATGCTACTATTGAAGAGTCCTCACCAAAGAGTGATGTGCTAAAATTTCTAGAAAGAAGGCTGGAGTTTCATGCTCGACTGATTTCTGAGCATACTTCTGAGAAGATGAAGATTCAAGCTATGATTGATGATCTTTCATCAAGAGAAGGGTTTGACTCTCCAGTAGAAGATGTTCCTGAACATGTTCATAACTTGCACAAACTTGCAAGTACTGCCGAAGCTGCTACTCAGAAGGACTCTTCCCCGGCTCAAAAGCAAAGTGAAGTACAGAGTACAAGACAAGAAAAATAACTTGAAGTTGACAAAGAAGTCTGCAGAAGAGGATCAGGAGGCTCATGAAGAAGAGCAGGAGGCTGATGAAGAAGAGGAATCTGAAGCTGAAGAAGAGGCTGATGAGGGTGACGAGACAGAGTATGATAATGCTGAAGAAGGCTCTAAAGATGGAGGATCTAAGGAAGAAGAAGATAAACAAGACCCTGACACATCCGAGTAGTTTCTGAGATTACTCCCTTGCCTTTCTCAGTGGCAAATAGGTCGAGTAATGCAATATAAATTTTTTTTGTTGTTTCTCTGTTCTACTTATCTTGCATCATGTTTTGCAAGATTTTTTTTGTTTTTGCTCTGATTAGCTTATAATAGTTATTCTGATATGGAACAGATTGTCTATCTTCCCTATAAAAAAGATAAAAGAAAATAATATAAAAATTTACTATAGTAGATCAGGTACAAGCTGATAAGAAAGTGAAAAATAGCTGAATCATATGATGTTCAAAGGAACATTCAAGTTCATTTTAAGGTATATAATCCTACGGTTCAAGGGTTGTGTTCTTTTAAAACATGGATCTGATTTGCCACTAGATAAAGACAAAGAGGGAGATTGTTAGTGCCATATGTACTGAAGTGTTCGAGATTGTCATAATCTATATGACAATATCAAAAGAACATAATAGATTTTGGTTATTCATGTTCAAATACCATGTTCTGGACATTTCTGTGAACATTCCGCTGCCAATCTGATTAAAGATCAAAATATGTACCTAATCATGTTTAGGAACATGATCATGTACATAGTTGTCCAAAGAGTTTACAAGAGACGTATCATGCTAGAATTAAAGAGCTGGAGCTGCAGATTCAAGATGGATGTTTCATAATAGAAGTTTCCTTGTTCATGATGAAGATCAAAGAAAAAAAGGACGAGTTCTATTCAAGAAAGACATCTAAACTAGGAAATTTCGATTTATTTAAAGAAAACCTTCCTTGTTGAATTCTAGTCAAAATAGGACTTCTGATTACCTTATTAAGGCTTTATATGTTGTTTATAAATAGCCTCGGAATCAGACTAGTTTAGGTGACGAGAGTTTTATAAATACGAGAGTTTAAAAGATTTCATCTTTGGAGCATATAGTATTCGAGTAGACTAGGTTTGATAATTGTGATCATTGTGTTTCTAGTCTGTGTTTGAAATTCAAATTCATATACACTTAGAGGAGTCTCGGGAGAGATTTCATATGGGAACTAGAGGGATTCTAGGTTATGAGGGGAGCTCGCAATTCAATTCAACGAAAGAGGTTGTCTCGGGTAGGAAAGGGGTCAAGTGACGGGAGTCTTCGTGTAATACCCTTTTTAACCATTCAATAGAGTAGTGAACTATTTCTCATAGACTTGTGAAGTCCCCTTGATGTAAATCAGTTGATCGAACAGGATTACCAACCTCGTGTTCTTTACTTGCTTTCAGTTTCTATATTCTGACCTTGAATGTTCACAACAATGTACATGTACATGATAATGAACATGAGCACACAATTTATGTAACTTCATTCTTGATATTGCTAAATTCCCGCTTTAAATGAGCTATTTTGAGTTAATTTGAAGACCTTATCAACAGGCATTTATGCTTTCTACGATTTAAATCGAGTATCGCTAATAATTAGTTCTTTAGAATGCCGCCAAGAAGAAGACAAACTGAAGAATAATAAGAAAACGAACCAGGAAACGAGCAAGTACCAAACCTTGGCCTGAGACGTGAAAATGTGTTTCTTAAACACAATCCACCATCATTTAATGGTTTAGGAGACCCGATGGACACTGAGAAATGGGTTCGCTCCTTAGAGTGAATTTTCAACTTTATTGCTTGATCCGAAAAACAAAAACTCAAGTGCCCTCTTCATGCTCACTAACGATGCAAATTACTGTGGGAAATCCGTTAGAAGGACTATAACTCCTTAGCAGTGGGCAGAATATGGTTGGGAAGACTTCAAGCATGATTTATACCAAAAGTACATTCTGGAATGCTATCGTGAGAATAAGGAAATGGAGTTTTGGAACCTCAAGCAAGGAAAGAAGATGGTAACTGAATATGATCAGGAATTCAACCAGCTGTCCAGGCATGCTCCATATCTAATGGACACAGACCAGAAGAAAGCGCATAAGTTTAAGAAAGGACTTAAGCCTGAGGTTGGCATAGCTCTCACTGGACAAGAGGACTTATCCTATGCTCGACCATTGGCAAAGGCTTTAAGCATCGAAGAAATACTCCCTCGTGAGAAGATACCAACTCCTCAGTTAACCAATGATCTAAAAGGAAAAAAGAAGTGGGAAGGAGGAAGGAGAGATGATAGAGGAAAGAGACCCCAATGGCAAAGTAGAGATTCACGGGTGCTTCGATATCAGCCTAACCTTACCCCTGGATTGAGGCATGTCCAAAGTGTGGAAGGACACACCCTAGAGCTTGTCGGATGAATCAAACCGGGTGTTATAACTGTGGAGAAGAGGGACACTTCATGAGAGAGTGTCTTAAAGAAATTAACAGACGCCCTCAGATGCCACAACAACCCTAGTATCAGTAGCCGCAATGACAATTCCTGGGAAATCAGCAGAAGCCGCAACAAAGATGGCCTTAAGGACAGAGGCCGGGAATGAATCCAAGGCCAAACCAATGATGAGATCAAAGGCCTAATCCAGGATAGAGGTCACCTTAGTAAGCTCGTACTTATGCTCTCAATCAGCAGCAGGCTGCTAAGGCCCCAAGTAATCTGGCAGGTAATCAAGTTTCTTGCATATTTTGTTTGAGAAACAAAGATTTCATCATCTTTTACTTGACTTGAAGCCCTGGAAAGTAGGTTAATGCACCTGCACCCACAAAAATCATCTCGAATTCTGATGTTATGTGTTTGAGAAATTCATCCACCATACTGTTTGAGATAGATCTAAGGACAATATCATCGACATAAATCTGAATGATGATCACATCAGATTTTTCTATTTTGACAAAGAGAGTTCAATCAAATCCACCACGAACATAACCTTTCTCAAGAAGAAACTTGGTTAGTCGTTCATACTAAGCACACATAGCTTCTTTAAGGCCGTAAAGTTTATTCTTCAGCTTGTACACAAATTCAGAATGATGAGGATCTTCAAAGACTTTAGGTTGGCTGACAAAAGCATGTCCTGATAAGTACCCATTTAGGAAGGCACTTTTCACGTCCATTTGATATATTATGAACTTCATCCAAGCAGCCATGGTAAGTAACGGGTGAACTTAATCAAACCTTGTAACGGGGGTAAACATTTCGTCAATATCAATTCCCTCAATTTGGGAATATACTTGGGCAACCAGTCTAGCCTTGTTCCTGTTATGTTCCCCTCCTCATTAGTCTTATTTTTGAAGATCCATTTTGTGCCTATCACATTTGCATCTTTGTGTCTTGGAACAAGATCCCACACTTCATTTCTTTCAAATTGCAAGAGTTCTTCTTGCATAGCATGGATCCATCAATCATTCTTAAAATCCACTTTAACATTCTTGGGCTTGATGATGGATGTGTAACACATGTGAATCTGATAGAGTCATCAACACACACAAAAATGAATCTCTTTCGTTCAATGTTTTCGATTTGAACAGGCCCCATCAAATCCATGTAAAACAATTCCAAGACATTCGAAGTGGTAATCTTCTTTACAGATTTATAAAAAGTATGAATCTATTTACCAACTTGGTATAGGCCGCACACTTTTCATCGATCAATGTTCAGGCTTGGAACACCCACTACAGGTTCAATCTTCACAAGCCTCTATATATTTCGATAAGTGATGTGGCCAAGCTTTTTATGCCACAAGTTTACTTTACTCAGCTGAGATCTGAAGTATGTTCCGTACATATTGAGAAGATAACAATTGTCTCGTAATCTGTCCCCGTCCACCAGTAAAACACTTTCTTTATCCTTGACCAGCCACTTATCTCTTGTAAAGTGAACAAAGAGACCGTAGTCACACAACTGACTAATGCTAATTAAATTAGCTTTTAGTCCCTCCACGAGCAAAACATCTTCTAAGCGAGGCATGCCAGGACCATTCAACTGACCATGTCAAAGAACTCTTCCTTTCACTCCATCTCCAAAGGTAACAGACTGATAAGAACAATCTTTCTGAAGATTAATCAACTTACTTGCCTCTCCGGTCATGTGTCTCGAGCATCCGCTATCAAAATACCAACTGCTCTTTACATTAATGTTGAGAACAGTGTGCACCACGTAGTTTCTGTGGTTGTTCCTAGATGTGTCTCTGACATCTTTCCTTCTGACATACTGTTCAGGCTGATACATGCCTCTTCTTCTCATTATCCTCAGATCATTGAGATAATTTCTACAGTGTTGACGAATGTGTCTAGGTTTCTCATAGTAGTGGAAAATAGGGAAAGTCCTTCCTTTGGACTTCTTCGGACGTGGTGACTTCTCTTTGAAGATGTTCTTTGGTTTATATTTCATTTTAGGAACTGTTGAATCTTTTGTTCCAGAAGATTTTCCGTGACAGAATCTGTCATAGGTCTCATCACCATTGTATCCAAGCCCAGTATGATCCTAAGGGCTCTTTTCTTTGGAGAGAATTTCATCCAGTTGAGATGATTTAGAGTTCATCATTTTAACAAGCTTTTTCAAGTGCTGAAGTTCACCATGCTGTGCTTGAGTACTATTCTTGGACTGCGACAATTCATCTTCTAGCTCCTTAAGTCTGATGGAGAGATCATCTCTCTCTTTAGTGAGCTCAAAGTTTTCCTTAAGCAGGTCTTTATTGACTTTAACCACCATGATCCACCTGGAATGCAACTTTTTATACTCATCTATAGCTGATTCTTCAGTAAATTCTTCATCATCACTGCGTTCTGATATTTTCTAGATGCAAGCACAAACTCCTTGATAGAATGTTTCATGAAAGTAATATGATTTCTTACACATTCTTCATCACTTCCACTTTCATTAGGATCATCGTTCTCACTTAAGGTAGAACTGTAAGAATTGTTCTTTCTTTTTAGAGTGTTAGCACACTCAGCTTGGTAATAACTAAAACCACCACATTCTCTACACTTTACCTCTTTGTGCTTATCTTTATCGGAATCTTCATCCTTGGTTCTTTGAGGTTTAGAGAACCTATTCTTGTCAGGATTATTTTGAGAGGACTTCTCAAAATGTCTCGCAAACTTGGTAAAGTTTTTAGATAGCATAGCAATTAACTCTGCTAGGTCAGCTTTGTCAGGAAGATCACCGAAAACATTAATACTGGAACCCGCCTGAAAAGTAATACTTTTCTTATGCAGAATTTCTTCTTCTGTCAAGCCCATTTTAAAGGTTCGTAAGGACCACATCAGTTCTTATAGCTTCATCTTGCTCAGACCTTTAGCTTCTTCAATGGCTGTGACTTTGTAGGCGAATCTATTGGGTAGGGAATGAAGAACTTTTTGAACAAGTTTTCATCGAAAATAGCATCACCTAAGATAAAGCACTCATTGGTAATGTCACAAATCTTGGCGTTGAAGTCACCAAGTTTCTCTGCTTCATCCGTCTTTAGATTTTCAAATCTGGTGGTGAGTAGTTGCATCTTTGAAGCACGAACACTGCTTGTTCCTTCATAAGTGGTCTGTAGAATGTCCCACGCATCCTTAGCTTTGTCACAAGTGGAGATAAGTTTGAAGACATTCATGTTTAAAGGCGAAAAAGTAGCATTCATAGCCTTAGCATTCAGTCCCATAATCTGGTAATCATCACTATTCCATTCTTCCTCTGGCTTCTTTATAGTATCTCCGTTCTCAGTTTTCTTCGTGGGAGGCTTCCAGCCATCAGTCACCATCTTCCAAGCACATTCATCAATAGACCGAATGAACATAGTCATCTTAGCCTTCCAGTAGGCATAATTACTGCCATCGAGGAGCGGGGGTCGCATAGTCGACACTCCTTCTTTCATCGTGTCCATCTCGACAAAACAAACACAAAACACAGATTAATAGACCCAAGATCACATTTGTGTAACTGGTGACCCGTTCTGGTACCAATTGAAAAACTACAATCCGTGCTAAGTGTGTTTTAATGATACTGCATGCAAGTGTTCTTTGATATGTTGGGAACAGAGGCAAGAACAATAAATAAAAAGCAGTAAAAGAGCGCACGAGATTGGTAACCCAGTTCGGTTAATCAACTTACTATGGGGGGACTTCGTCCAAACTTGAAGATTCATTTACTACTCCTTCATGAAGTGTATTTATGAACTTACACATACAGGACTCCCTCCTTATGTCCCTCGTTCTTCTTCATGAACTCTTTCACCGAATGAAAGCTGCGAGGTCCCCTCACAACCGTGACACTAGACTCCCTCCATCTACCCTCGACTTCCATTTATAATCTATTAGTGACATCAGCACTTAAGTGTTCGAGATTATCATAATCTGAATAGACAGTATGTCAATTTCAAAAGAACACAAAAGGTTTGGTTATTCATGTTCGAATACCATGTGCTGGACATTACTATTAACATTTCACTGCCAATCTGATTGAAGATCAAGACATGTACTTAATCATGTTCAGAGACATGATCATGAACATGGTTGTCCAGAGAGTTTTCAGAGATGTGCCATACTAGATTCAAGGAGTTAAAGTTGTAGATTCAAGATGGACGTTTTATAATAGAAGCTACCTTATTCGTGATGAAGATCTAGAAGGAAAGAAGGAGTTCTATTCAAGGAAGACATCTAAACTAGGAAAGTCCAATTTAAATAAAGAAATTGTTTTCTTGTTAAATCCTAGTCAAAGTAGGACTTCTGATTACCTTGTTTAGGCTATATCTGTTGCTTATAAATAGCCTGGGATTCAGACTAGTTTAGGTGACATGAATTTTTACGAATACACAAAAGGGCCAATGGTTAAAAGACTTCATATTCGAAGAATATAGTATTTGGGTAGACTAGGTTTGATCAGTTAGATCATTGTGTTTCTAGTTTGTGTTTGAAACTCACTTTCCTACACACTTATAGGAGTCTCGGGAGAGATTTTCTGTGGGAACTAGAGGGATTCTAGGTTGTGAGGGGAGCTCACAATTCAATTTAGTGAAAGATGTTGAATTGGGTAGGAAAGGGGTCGAGTGACAGCAGTCTTTGTGTAATAGCCTTTGTAACCATTCAATGGTGGTGTAACCCAGACAATTTGTACAGGTTATGAAAACGCGCGGAAGACTTCTAGAATCGAACACGTCAACTTGGAAGGATTCAACCCTACTCTAAGACTTAAATTGTAACGCCCCAAACTACTCCGTTTGGTCACGTCACATAACATACAATTTACTTATATATTTTTGTGTGCTTATAATAAAATGAGTGGAAGCTTAGGTCAAAAAGCATGACTAGGCATGACGTCATAATTCTAAACGTAAAATTTTCGCGAATTAGCATGCAATCGTCTAACTTATCGGGCTCATAGGTTGTCATAACCCGCCCGTCTAACATCCTAAATCAACATGCAAAGTATAGGGTTGACAACATACTTCATACGTAATAGGCTCCAAGGTCGAACGACCCGCCTTTAAATTGTTGCACAATATCAAGTTATATACATGATAACCTACAAAAGATCGGGCTATTCCCATCCCCAATAATCATTGATCATAAGCAAAAATAGTGATCAATGTAATGATAATAATAATGAGTATTTTCAAAAGGAGAGCATGCAAAAGATAACACAAGCTTGTGGGGTTCTCTTGTGTTCACAATGCTCCTACTCGGGCTCCGACTCCTCAACCTGAAATTCATTGAATGAATGGGGTGAGTATTTAACAACATACTCAGTGGGGAACACTGAAAACAGTTATAGCTAATTGCACAAGTGAAAATATAACATATGGACTTTTCTTTACTTTATGGAGACTAGTCTCAACCCCGTAGGGTCTAAACATCATGATGCCCCCGTTAATGAACATCTTTGGCCCTGTAGGGATGCCCGCAGACATACTACCCCCCAGGGAGGACATTAACAGGTCTATATTCGATCAGAAAGGATCTCTGCCCCGAAGGGTCTCTTTGTCGACCCCGAAGGATCTCTTTCATTCACCGGTCCGAAGACCCTTCATATTTATACAATCAAAGCACAACAATAACTATAACATTACACGTGTTCACAGTTTAGAGTTACCTCACCTTATGAGACGCTTTCACAATTTCTCAACCTTTGAAATACTTGTTGGCCGTGCACAAGTTGTCCTCCTCGAGCTCCAACACGTCACCTAGCACCTTTTATTCTCTTTTCAATTTAGATGTCGAGTTATATAAATAAATCGTAACTTTGAGTAAACTCATGTTATACTTTACTTTAAGGTCTTCAAACATATACATATACACAATCATGGATATACAAGCTCATACTATGATTTTGGACTCAAAATACGCATTAAAACTCTTTGAAGCATTTGATCGAACACGTTACGGGCACACATTTATACCACATGCTCATAACTCATTTTAAATCCTTTAGACCCAACATTTCAAATACAAACACCTTCACCCTAGGGCTCTAACATACTTGAAATTCAACTCCAAACAACAATCATAACACCTCCATACCATATCAACAAAATAAGGGGAAATTAGAGCAAAAACTCTAAACCCTAGCATCAAAGAACCATAGGATTTTGATATCACTTCACATATAGCTTCAAGAAGATAAATAAACCATATGTTCAAGATATCAAGCAAGAAAATCAACAAAATCGAGAATCCTCAAATTTGGGTAACAAACCCTAGTTTCCAAAACAACAAGAAATGGGTGTTTAATCCCCGCGGGCGCGCACCACCTCGCGGGCGCGGCATGCCCCCTTCAACCCCGATTCTATTTTGACTCCCGGACATTTTTAACTCCATTTTTTTTAAAACGACTCAGATTTTCAAAACACTTCTAATACACGCCGAAAAAGCAGGGGGCGTTGCCCCCAGTCAGCGAGACCCCCGATCAACTCAGCGTTAGGGTGTTCAAGGTATGGCAAAACACATAATCAAATATAATCACCCCCACTTCATCATCGTATAACTCGACAAATTTTAATATTAAATGTTATCATATATTATACACTTAGTATAATACCACCGTGCTATGACGTATCGGCTCAAGTGAGACAACCTGCATTAAAACAACGGCACAATATACAAACATACCACATGATTATAATTCAACAATATCAATTCGAAATCATTTTACTAGAATTATAAATTATAATTTAGCAAAAAGGATCGGGGTATCACATAAATATTTCGAAAGTAAGCTGACTTGAAGGAATAGAAACTAAAAAAAAACAATGATCGAACGAATCTAGACCTAAATATGATACCTAGACTACGACACAAAAACGGAACACAAATCCAACAAGAAAGGGGCTGATTTGGGACGAGAATTATAGCTGGAAGATGATGGTATTGGGGACGAGATTTATGGGTTAAGAATGGCTAGGGAAGATAGGATATGATAATGGTTCGAAGAACTTACGGTATAGATGGAAAACACGATGAATTTATGCCGAATGGAACCGAACCCTTGATGATTGACACACGATCAGGTCTTGATGGCTTGGGAGGGACATGAATGTTGGTGAAGGATGTAGGACATCGTTTGATGAAGGTCGAAGGTGGTAGTGTTGAGAATCGCAACCCGATTAATCCCCGGCGTATCTTGTACGATGAAAACAAATCTCTAAGTTGTTCTTCGTAGCGAGTTCACCCTAATTCTTCGTATGAACTAGAATGTTCCCTTGATGTAAGACTCAAAGTTTGCTAGACTTCAAGAATGATAATTTTTGAGGAAAACAATCAAAAACTTTAAACGGTTGAGACACAAATTGAATGCAAAAGCAATTTTAATCAATAATGTCTAAAATATCAAAGTAACATGGCTCCCCTATTTATAGGGACTATTATGCACGAAAATAACTAATAAAAAGGTCTAAAAATCTGATCCAAAAGGATCTCTAACTATACTAGAGAAATACCTAAACTAGAATTCTATTCAAGGTAGGAAATTACCTTAAATACAATTCTAGTCAAACCTATGATATTATGAACGAAAATTACACTTATAAATTAATTAAAAACTGATCTAAACTATAGTCTAAATTAATTAAATAAATACTATAGTCTAGATAAAAATCAACCCCTTAATTAAATTAAATCAAGGGCGAAAACAGCTCCATGCACAAATGCACTTCTTCTTGCTCTCTTCTTCAACTCTTCAAGTTATATTCTCCATGGTATGATCTTGATCTTCATTAGTTAATAAATTAACTAAAGTATGGCTGCACTTTGCATCTTCTAATTCCTCAAACTTCTTGCGAATCATCACTTGGAAATAACCTTGTAATTTCTTTGCTCGAAGTCGCGTCATTGGACCTTTGAATTGCAGCTCGGGTTCAAGGCCTTCAATGCCTTGCATGGCTTCATCAAATGGAGTAGTTAATTATTTCTCACGGACTTGTGAAGTCCCCTTGACGTAGATCAGTTAATCGAACAGGGTTACCAACCTCGTGTTCTTTACTTGCTTTAAGTTTTTACATTCTGACCTTACATGTTCACAACAATGTTCAAGTACATGATGATGAACATGATCCCACAGTTTATGTAACTTCAATTACTACCAGAGCGGGTCACCTTTGGTTTTAGTGTGAAAAGAGTCATGAAAGCTACATATCTGCGTGAAGGTATTGGTTGCAGTCCAAGCCATGAGTGCAATTCTTGGGAAAATTGTTGGAGAAGTCCCAATTGATGGTTTTGATAAAATGTCAAAACATATGTAATGATTTAATGAAAAACTACATGTTATGTAAAGCTGGAAATCAGGGGAAATGACCAAGTCAGACTTCAGACATCAGTTTAGCTGAAATGAGAGACGGCTATTTTGAAGCATTGTCAACCAGCTTAAAAGGATGCCTCGATCAGATCAGTCAGAGTCAACTCTTCAAAGATTAAGAAAAGCTATAGGGGAAAGAGAACTTTGGAGACTGGTAGGCATCCACAGATGAGTAACCATCAGTCTAGCTGAAAGCTAAGACAAGACTGATGAGAACAGAGCCATCTTGAAAGCTGAAATTGAACTGATCAAAGATCAGTCAGTTATAAAGAGCCAACTCTAAAACTAATCAAAGATCAGTTCAAGGAGATAAAAACTCAAACAAGCAGCCGACTGGTAGTCCATAACTAAAAGCTTTTGAAGCTAAGCTGTCAAGTCAGCTATACTGGACCATCCCAGGATTGAAGCTCAAGGCAGCTGAGGAACTATCAACTGGACAATCTCAGAGCTGAAAGTTGAGACAGCTGAGAGCCCATCAACTGAATGTCCAAAACTGATAGACTAAATACCTGCTCTCTATGACAATCAGTCAATGAAGATCTTGACAGAAAATCTTTGAAAGATCCTGATGATCTTAGAGTAGAAATCATTAAAGTCAAATGGCTAGTTCATTTAAAGCTTCAAACGGATACAGAAATTAAAATGCTGCCGGTGACTTTAACAGATTCACCAATCACAATAGTCAAAAGATCACTCTTCTATATAAAGAGAGTGAACAAAATTTTGGCCAAGACTTTCGCTAAGACTTTTTCACAGAACTAACTTTGCTATTTTGTAGACACTGAGCTTTCTTTCTCTCCCCCCACAACTTAAGAGCTTAAATATCATAAGAGAAAAGTCTCAATTGAGAAAGCATGCTTCAAGTCTCAAGCAAGCAGCTAGCTGACGCAGAATTCCAGCAAAAGCAAAGCTTCTCAGTTTAGTCCTACAAAGAACAACCACTCAGCTCAAGATTAAAAGAGCATTCCAGGATGATATAGATTCAAGACTGTTTTCCTGACAATCGAGCAAGATCTAAAATCATGTAAAGACAGGCAATAGCATCTAAAGTCTCAGAGAGAAATTGGGACCAGTAAGTGTGAGCTGTCAACCTAGAAACCGGCTAAGGAGGGGCGTGTACCGACGGGTCCGTTCTTCTAGGACAGCAAAAGTTGGAAACGAGGCCACACTCGGTTTGAAGGGTGCCATTTTCAGGTCCAACATAATTTCTTTACTGTGTAACTGTAATAAAGAAACTTTACATTTGCATAGTGGATTGCCCTTCTGCGGAAGGAAGTGAGGACGTAGAAGCAGGAAGCTTCGAACGTCTATAAAGTCTTGTGTGTGTTGTTCTTATTTCTTTCAACTTTGCATGTTCTTTAGCTGCACACTCTAGCACACAAGCTGCACTGACAAGCTAAGCTAAGTCTTCAACCTATCAGTCCTAACTGATCAGCTCACCAGCTTAAGCTCTAAGTCAAGCTCTCTCTTTCAACTGAATAGTGCACAGATAAAATATCAAAAGCGAGTCAGGGTCCTAAATATTCCGCTATCAGTTTAAATTTTTGAAGTCAGTTTATTCACCCCCTCTAAACTAACACATACTCACACCGAGACCAATAAGTGGTATCAGAGCGCTTGATTCTAAGGATCAGCCATTTCTGCAGATCATTTGAATCAGATCTGTTTATCTGTGCTAATGTTTCAAGCTATGGGAAAGCATAAGCTACCTCTTTTTTTAGTTGAAAATTATGACAATTGGAGCAGGAGGATGAAGGCTTATCTATGCTCCATCCATGAGAGCATGTGGGAGGTGATTGAAGACGGTCCAATCATCATTATGATGGACAATGAAGCCCACATCATGGATATCAACCAACCAGCCAGGATCCCATAACCAACTCATCTTCTCATGGGTGAAGAGAAGAAGTTAAAGAATCTAAAGTTTGTTGCTCAAGCAGCACTATTTCAAACTCTAGATGAGGATCGCATGAAAGACACAAAGAAATACAGAACAACAAAGGAGATTTGGGACTTGCTTGCTGATCTATGCAAAGAGTCTGAGGCCATTAAAGAAAACAAGCTCCAGCTCGCAGTCGACAAATATAAGTCTTTTAAAATACAGTCGAAAGAAAGCATCTCGAGCTTAGAAACAATATTTCTTGGCATCATAAACGAAATGAACAATTTGGGAAGAAACTATCCCAATAGTGAGATGAACTCAAAAGTTCTTGACAATCTCACAGATAAATGGGATATGAAAGTAATTTCTATTAAAGAGTCAAGAGACTTAAATAGTATTACTCCCAAAGAGTTATTTGGATCTCTCAAAAATCATGAATACAGCCTGAACCGTAAGAGAGAAGCATCCACTTCCTCTTCTCATGATGCTTCTTTCTATGCCGAAAGAATTCGGTTCAGAGAAGCCTGTGGAAGAAATAACTTCCAACCAAGAGGCTTGTTGATAGAGAGAATCCAGGGGGATCGGTGACTGATTGAAGAAGAGAGTCAACCGATAAGAAAGAGATCCTAATTGAGGATATAAATGAGCAAATCCAGTCTAATCTATGACAAGTTTACTAGAGAAGCTGGGAAAAGTCAGAGATCAACAATCAGCTCTACCCCAAGCTGATGAATCTACTAAAAAAGAAAAAAACTAGCAGCCAGATGAGGAATCAGCTGAACAATTCAGAATGGCAAATAGAAACATAGAAGAATGCTTCAACTGCCATAAGCAAGGGCACCACAGATACGAGTCTCCATAGCTTCCTGAAGATAGGAAGGCCAGAGTGAGGAGAAGCTTCTTCAAAAGGAAAGCAATGATCGTAAATTCTGAAAATGTCATGCGTGATGATTTAGACTACCCTTCTAGAATCGACTCAGACAGCTACAGCTCCGATGATGAAGCTCTACTCTGCCTCATGGATGACAAGGATGAAGAGGTTCGTATGTCTGATTTCATAACCTCTTTCTATCACATGTATGAAGCTTCGATCTCTAGGAATGAACTGGATGAATAGTTAAGAATCCTAGAAGATTAGTTAGCTTATGTATCAAGATTGCATATTTAATTGAAGGGTGAAAATGATGAGTTAAGAAACAGAGTTGAAGAGCTGAGTGTTGAAAATGAAAGACTGAAAAGTCTTAAAGCTCAGTTAACTGAAATGGATCAGCTGAAGCTAAGAAATGCTGAACTGGAAGCTAAGAATGAGCAGCTTAAGCTATAAATTATTGAAAAAGATGAATTAAGCCTCAAATTCAAGAAGGGATCCCAGACTCTAGATGAAATTCTGAGTCATCAGAGAGTCAAAGTTGGGAGTTCAGGGCTGGGATATAGCAAGTACACTACCGTAGAGAAGGGCAAGGCAGTTGTCTAGAGTTGTGAATCTGGAATCCTAAAAGGATTCACAAGACCAGCTCATTCCCCCCAGTTGTGGAATCCAGAGACAAGGACATCTTGGAAACTCCTCAAGCTCAGCCTAAAGATCAGACTGATCAGTCTAGAAGGGCAACTTGAAGACAGTCGATCTTTCAAAGGCTTGGTGCTCAGTCAAAGCCACGAGTTCAACATGGATCAGCTCATCAGCCTAAATCTACTGCTCGATAAAAATCAAAAGCTCATCCAAGGACAAACTTTCAACAAAGGCCTTTATTCCATTCCAGGTCATCAGCTCAATCAAGACCTGAAGTTCACCCTAGGCCAGCCTTTCAGACAAAGGCATCAACTCAAAACAGGCCATCAGTTCAAAGATCTAGAAACTCCTCTAATACATTTCAACCTGGGAGTTCTTCAAATTCTAATAGAAATGTACATACAGAAGTGTATTATGCACGACAGCGTAACCCAATCTCACTGAAGAATATGATTAACCTCTCAGGACTCGAAATTATGCTGGTACCTAAAAAACTTATTCTTATTTTGCAGGGAAAGAGCATCCTATCTAAGAAAAAGGTCAAAGATACTTGGTATCTGGATAGCGGGTGCTCCAAACATATGAACGGAGACAAGAATGATCTCGATGGTTACAAAGAGGTTAAGAGATCACTAATCACTATTGGAGACAACTCAAAGAGCCGAACCATTAGAGAAGGGTTCGTGGTCAAAGGGAAAGTTTTCATAAATGGCGTGTCACATGTTGAGGGACTGAAGAACAAGCTGCTGAGCATCAGTCAGCTTTGTGATAATAGGTACTCAGTTGACTTCAACAACAGCTCGTGTGACATCAGAGGCAAGTCAACTAGAGCCATACTCCTGATTGGAGTAAGAAAGGACAACATGTATATTGTTGATTAGTCAATCGGCTATTCAAAAGCTTGATTTCTCTCCAAACGATCAACTGAAGTAAGCTGGCTGTGGCATCGACATCTAAATCATCTCAACTTCAAAACAATCAACTACCTAGCCAAGAAGGAGCTAGTTGATAGGCTTACCAAGGAGATCTATAAGAAAACTGGCGTCTGCAGACCATGCCAGAAAGGGAAGCAAGCGAAGTCATTATTCAAAAACAAAAGCCATCCTCAAGGAACAACTGACATCCCTCAAAAATAATTATTATATTTTTTTTATGTGCATGTCAATTGCATTTATATGAGTATAGATTTTAACATGACTATGTCTATTTGTCTGTTAGATATATATGTTAATAGCTTATAGTTATATAATAAATTTAATATATGTGTGTGTGTGTGTGTTCTACTAAGTGTTAGCCAAATAATAAGTATATGTATTAAATATATGTATATCCAATTTAAAGAAAAATGGGATGAGTTAGAAAGAAGTATAAGTTGCATGCTCTCCACGTGGCCAAGACACTTGGCACATAATTGATTTCCTTATCAAAAAGAATGGTGGGGTGGTGGTTTCTATATATATTATAGGTTCTGAAATAGTAATTTAAGGGAAACCAAAGAATAAAGAAAATATTGTGAGGTTAGTGGCTTATCTTATTTCTATTGTCGAATAATTCATATGATACCTTGTTTGTTTTAGATTGGAATTTCGAAGAATATTTATATAGGCTGTTATATAATTTTGAATTATGGCCACATAGGCTACTGTTATGATGTTTTTAAATTATTAAATAAAGTGATGTTCTTGTGATATATTTATTTCAATTAAAGAAATGGACTTAATTACATATTAAATAGGATCAAGAAAAGGCACGGCCAATTGATGTTAGAGTTTAGATTGTATTGAGTGTTATTTAATTTCTTTAGTATTTAATGAAATTTAATCATTTAAATTATATTCTTAGACACAAAAATCTCTACAAAGAATAGTAGTGTTCTAATTTATATTTTTGTCTCATGAATAATAATAATAATAATAATAATAATAATAATAATAATAATAATAATAATAATAATAATAATAAGAACTAATTATATAGTTGTAGAAGTTAATCGAGATTAGTGTTTATAATCTTTAAGTTTTCAATTACAACTTTATTAGCGTAAAATATTTGTACTATTTGGTATCCATTAGTATTTTGTAGGAATTCAAAGTATTATGGGAAAATAAATGGTAGATATTAGTTATAATGATTGTTTATTTTATGTTACAGTAGAAGCATTTTTAAAAGAAAAGAGAGAATTTTGTTGTGGCTAAAAATTTAAATATGATAATTATTCCATATTGGTACTAGTAAATTAATAATAATATCATAACTTGATTTTGGGTTAGGTATACTAGATTATATCAAAACAAAAGAAATTTCAATTGATTATTATATTAGAATAAATCTAGTAAAAAGAAAGGATAATGGCATATCAATAGTAATTATTGTTTTGTTTGATTACTTGTATATTGATATTGTGATATATTTTGAATAGATTTTATTGAGAAGTGCGGATTTTAGGATCTCAAATATTACAAATATTGGACTTCAGGTAAGTATAAATCCATTTGCAACTACAATGCTTGAATATATTATTATTTGATTATATGTGATTACTATTTGCTATTGTCTTATAATTTATTATCTGATAAATATGTGGTACATACTTGTGAAATTCTATTTCTTTGCATTAAATATCTTGTACATGAGCATAAGCATATGCATGCATGTACGACATGTAGATGTTGTTGAGGTTGCATGCATGAAATGGTTTTGAGAGAGGGAAAAATGTTTTGTTTGGGATTGGTCACCACCAGCCCGTGTTGTGATGTGTTGTATATTTGTGCCTCGAGTGGGATGACTTCCATGTGGGATCAAAGGGAACAGGCAGGGGGCATGTCCCTTGGGGTCCAGGGAGGATGGTCCACTTCGATTGCACCTTTGAGGTGATGAGTGGCTGATGTGGGATGACTTTCATGTGGGATCAAAGGGAACAGGCAGGGGGCGTGTCCCTTGGGGTCCAAGAAGGATGAGCCACATGAGTGCACTAATCACATTTTGGCCAATTAATATTGAATATATTATGAGCTCATGACTCATGTTGGTGTCTGGTGAAGGGAGCCAAGTTCCTAAACAATGAAAATGCTTTTGAGATGAAAATATTTTATATCACGAGCATTAGCCATGGTGTGGTGTCTTATTTATGCATCGTGTATGAGGTCACATACATGATTTCTGCTTACTGAGCTTTAGCTCATGTAGTTCATGCATTGTAGGTGACTCAGATGAAGCATGAGAATGCATGGTGCGGGACGTGGAGTTCCTACAAGTTCTTGTAGGTCTATGTATATGGATGATGACCTGATGGGCTTTTGTTTATAAGCTTTACACACCACCTTTTGACTCTATTTTTGTTCAAGCGTGAAACTTCTTCGAAGTTCATTGTTTTGATTGTATATAAACTTTCATTTTCCCCGGTGTACTCTTTTGACTTCAGAAGTACTCTTTCTTCCCTTAATATAATTATGTAAATTATGTGTGAAAGTAAATCTTATCATTTCTCGAGTGATCCAATACTTTTCTATTCTATTTCAAAAAAAAAATACAAGGCACACTCACATTGTTAGTCTTTTCTTCTACATTCGTTTGAGGGTGCCACACTATTCAAGGTATACCTGGGTGGAGTTCTTGAGAAGTAAGGATGAGACTTTTGCAAAGCTATCAACATCGATCAGAAGATTGCAAACTGACAAGGGAAAATCAGTTCAAAGGATAAGATCCGAAAATGGAACTGAGTTTGTCAATTAGCAAATGATCAATTTCTTGAGTGAACTGGGAATCAGTCACGAACACTCAGCTGCAAGAACTCCTCAATAGAATGGCGAAGCTGAAAGGAGAAATCACATGTTAAAGGAGGCAGGTAGAGCAATGGTAGCAGATGCCAACATAGCTGAATGTTATTGGGCCGAGGCAGTCAACACAGCCTGCCATACACATAACAGAAGTGCCATAGTCATCACCCATAACAAAACACCATACGAGCTGTTCAAGGGTCGTAAGCGTTCTATCTCTTACTTTAATGTATTTGGCTGCAAATGTTACATCCACACAATAGCAAGTCCCAGCTAAAGCTTTCAGTGCCAAAGTTGATGAGGGGATATTTCTAGGCTATAATGTCTCTCATTCACAAGCTTACAGAGTGTTCAAAAAAAGAACACTAGTTGTGGAATTAACATGTCATGTGGTATTTGATGAGCTTGCTGATGAGTACAGGAACAAGGACAAAAAATGTACATCAGTACAAGCATTACCTAGTGAAAACTTGCTAGACTATGTTGATCACATTATCCCTGAGCAATTCTTTAATAGCCCGGTCCCTAGACGGTCATTTTTAATGGGGACGGGGTGTATGTGTTTCTAGAATTAAACTAAGTTAGCGCCTCAAAAACTTAGGCAACATAACTTTATGACTCGAAAAGAATTATCATTTTCAATGATTCAAAGGAGTTAAAGGGTTCAATCAAGTCGAAGGAATGCCAAATCATAGGCCAATCAAAACAGAATCCAATGACTATAAATAGGCATTTGACTTATTTAAATAACTCAGAATCATAAAGAAATAAACGGGTGTGCCAATTGAACACATGCTTCTTTTCTCAAGACTTTATTGATGACATGAATCATAGCATTAAAGACATGCTATTATCAAGAATCAAGTTACATTAATCGAGACTAAATACTAATATCAGAGTACTTAGCAGAAGAAAAACATGTAACCATATAGAGCAACAACTTGAAACCTCAGACAACCCCACCTGTAGCACATTCTCAGCCTCAGCATCTCAACCTGAAAATATTTGAAAAAAAGGGCATGAGCACTAATGTACGCAGTGAGTTTTAATGAAAGCTTCTTTAATAAAATTTAGAAATATCCAATTAATAACTGGCGGTATATGAAGAGCAAATCGCAAAAGCCCTCTCCATATCCGCCAAACCTTTTACTTCCTTTTATGGCGCCCTCACTGGCTCAAACTTGTTGTCTACTGCACCCTTAGGCCTGCTTTCGGGTAGAAGAGGGGTTACCTCAAATATCTTCCTGAGTATGCGAGGGGGTTACCCAGCAGTGACTTCCATAAATCAAGATTCAACTTTACTGACACAAGGTCACGGTATGATAATGCAATTAAATTGTTCTTTGAGCTCGATAACCTGTTTACAGTAGAAACTATATCCTTCCTTAACTTTCTACCTTACTTAACCTCCCTTCCTTTCTTAACATTCCTATCAAATACCAAACCTAGAGCAATCGTCTAAGGCTAAACCTTTTATTTAGCATGATCTTGGCCTATGAGGGATTTATCACAACCTTAGAAGGCAATACTTAGCTAAATAAACTTAAGCGAAATCCAATATTCAAATATGAGGAAATGAACGTACATAAACATAGATTGCAACTCAAAGCAATTCTAAGTATCTCATGCTAGCATAAATAGTAGTTAGACATTTCTAGCATATCTAAACCTACTCGAGAATTCATTAACATATAACAACTTCCTTTACTTTATCAAACTCAAATAACAATTCAACATAATCATGCATAAAACTTCCTTCCTTCCTTTCATTTCCGTGTACAGAGACTATATAGGCAGAGCATAAAATACTTTTATTGGATATTTCACCTTTGCCCTATCATGCTTCTAGAACTTACTAGCTCAAACCTTATACTTTGTTTAGAATTACCCACTGTGATGATGAGCACCTCGATGACGAGCATGTAGACGAAGCAACGAGCCGCAAATCCTTTCTCAGTTCTCCTCGGGGCTCACCTCTTCCTCCAAAAGTTGAATCATCGACTTAGCGGCCTCCTTCAAAGATTTCTGACCTCTAACAACAACTTAAACATCTCCTAACCTTTCCTCCCTTAACTAGAACTTAAAAACTGATTGCACGACTTAGAACCTTTATAAAACACGAGGGTTTGAAAGACTCAAATTTAGAACAATGCCGAGAGTATTGGGCTGCCTTGCACGGGCTGTGCAGCCCTTGTACGGTCCGTGCACTATCACAAACCTTGAAAACTTCCGATAGAAGTGTTGGTCGAGGCGTTACTCGGTCGCCTCTTCCATTCCTCGACATTTTAAACTTAAAAACAAGGCTTAACACTTAGCCAAAACTTAGAAATGAACATGCTTTAAAACTTTAAAACTACGACAAAATAAACACGACTGTCTTTTTTAAACACGTAGAAATAATGACGAAACTTAAATACGGAACTTTAAATGATACTTTAATGAAAGACGGAATAAAATAACGAGAATAATACGAGAATAATAACGAGAACAATATGAGAATAAAATACGAGAATACGATAATGAAAGACGAAATAAAATACTGAATTTAAATACAAGAAAGAAATAGGATCTGAGGCCGATAAACAAGAATGGACGGAGTCAAGTACGTCGAAGGAAGGTTGCTAGTTCGGCGTCTCATTGAGTAACAATGGTGGCAGAGCCACCTGCTACAACCCAATGGCACCATTAGCACCTTCCCCCATCGAATGCCTTCTATGCCACTCCGCTCATCGTCTGGGAGGAACACTCACGAAGAATGTCCCTTGCTCGATAAGAACTTCAACTCTCTCTAGCTCTCTCGACTTTTCTACTCTTTAAGCTTTGGAAATGAGATAGAATGGTGTGAGAAAATGAATTGAGGGTGGCCTCTTATTTGTAGGAGTGAGTTTGGCTTCCGAGGGAAGCCATCTCAGTGCAAGAATACTGCAAAAGTAACTCTGGATTCGGTTAAAAGTTGTTTTATTCGATGTCGAGGTCCAAATGACCTCAGACACGAAATCTGAAAATATCAGGATATTTGTTGGCTCGAGTACTATTGAACCAACTTGTCTCGGGATGAAAAACAGGTCATCAAAAGAAAGATGTGCAAAGATTTCTTTTTAAAAGGTACTTTTACTATTAATTTCAAGGGATAAATAAAATTCTCGAGCGAGCAATTGACCTCGGAATGAAAATCCATGAACGCGAACGGTTTTCTAGAGTCGAAATACATGAGAAGGGCTTGATAGAACAAGACTCGAATCAATGAGGAGGATTTCACATATTTTTTAAATCACGAACGCTCGCAAAATTTACTATTCATAAATCCTTTAAATACACTTTTCATCACAGGGACCTGAAACGACTTCAGTATTAAAATTCAAAAACACCGGCGTACTCCTTGAGTTAAAACCTTTCTAAAAAGATAAAAATCGGCCATATTTGAGTTAAGATCAAATTTTTGAAAAAAGACGATTTCACGAAAAATGACTCCTAAAGTCGTGACTGACATCTAACTTCACTTAAACTTTATAAAAATTTCTTCCTTAACTCTTGATTACGCTTAAGAATTCACTAAACCTTATTTGAAAATCTGGGGTTTTACAAGTTTGAAGCTTCACTAGAAAATGTCATTGAGACTGATTCTAAACCAGTTGAAGACAACTTGGTCAATGAGGACACAAATTGTCCTGAGTCTTCAAACCCCATAACTAAAACAGAGGGAAGAATCAGTGAAGCTGATGAACAAGCTGGTGCCAGAGCAGTAGATGATGGACCAGTTGAAGAACCTGTTGATGGACTAGCCGAAGAATCAGTTGAAGGAGCAACTGAAGAACCATCTGAAGGTGTAGCAGAAGCCACCATTCCTAAATGCCTCCGAAGCCATCTAATTGACAAATTGTTGGTGATCCCCTTTCTCTAGAGTTTTTTGACCTTTTCCTCTTTGAAGCTGAACTAGGATGTCCTGAGAAGGATCAGTTCTTGGCTGCTTTCTCAGCTTGCTGAAGTTGCTTAAGAGCAACTGCTGAGTTGGTCAGCTTCAAGGTGGTCAGCTCTAGAGTTCCTCTACTGGGGGGAGCTGGACTAATTGATAATCAGTTGTACAGCTCTTGAGCATGACTTGATAAGAGGAGTAACATAACTTCGGGACAGGAGATTTGGTGACGTGGAAGTATCTTAAACGTCTTTTGCTTCTTTATCTCCACGCTGTTGACTCATCTTTTGTAGAGTTCAGACTAAAGGATCAACTGAGCATGCACTCTTCACATGCTTCATCTTGCTGATGAAACCAGCCAACATCAAGGAGGCGCTTGAAGATTCAGACTGGATTATTGCAATGCAAGAAGAGCTGAACCAGTTCACAAGAAATGATGTGTGGTTTCTTGTTGATTGGTCGAAAACCCAAAAGGTCATTAGGATTAAGTGGGTCTTTCGCAACAAACTGGATGAACAAGGTATGATCACAAATAACAAGGCCAGACTGGTAGCCAAGGGGTAGTTTCACAGTGAAGGAATTGACTTTGATGAGACATTCACACCAATTACAAAATTGGAGGTCATCAGATTGTTCCTTGCCTATGCAGCTCACAAAAATTTCATGGTCTATCAAATAGATGTGAAAAGTGCATTCTTGCAAGGGATGCTCAAGGAAGATGTGTATGTCGAGCAACCTCTAGGCTTTGAAATTGGAGATTAAGTCTACAAGCTGAAGAAAGCTCTATATGGCTTGAAGCAGGCGCCAAGAGCTTGGTATGAAACCCTTACAACATTCTTGCTGAAGAATGGATTTCAGAAAGGAGTCATCGATCGTACTCTATTCAGAATAGAACGATCAGTTGAGATCTTGATGGTCCAAATTTATGTGGATGACATAATTTTTAGATCCAAGAGTAAAGACCTCTGCAATCGATTCGCTCAACTGATGCAAAGCGAATTCGAGATGAGCATGATGGGAGAAATGACATTCTTCCTAGGACTCCAAGTGAAGCAGCTGGAAGACAGAATGTTCATCAGTCAAGCTAAGTACACCAAATAAGTACACCAAAGAGCTTGTTAAGAAGTTTGGAACCGATAATAGAAAACGTCTCAAGATTCCAATGAATAAATCAGTGCAGCTAACCCTCGATGAAGAAGGAGAATCAGTCAGCCAGACGCACCACAGAGGAATCATTAGATCCCTTCTCTACCTAACTGCCAGCCGACCAGACATCTCATATTCAGTTGGACTGTGTGCAAGGTTCCAAGCCAACCTGAAGAAAAGTCATCTCGAAGCAGTAAAGAGGATCATGAAGTACCTCAAGGTAACCATAAATCTTGGGCTATGGTATCCCAGAGATAATAGCTTGAGTCTAACCGGCTGCTCAAACTCAGACTTCGGAGGATACAAAATCGACAAAAAAAGCACCAGTGGAACATGTCAGTTTCTTGAGAACAAATTAATATCCTGATTTAGCTAGAAGCAGCACTCAGTTGCCACATCAACAACTGAAGTCGAGTATGTAGCTGCTGGAAGCTGTTGTGCTCAAATCCTGTGGATGAAACAACAGCTAAAGGATTATAAAGTGGAGACTAAAGAAGTGCCGATCCACTGTCATAATAATAGTGCTATTGCAATATCTCAGAATCCAGTATTGTATTCAAGGACGAAGCACATTGATATCAGTCACAACTTCATCAGAGATCACATCAAGAAGAAAGACATATGCATCAAATATGTCAACACGGAGAAATAGATAGCCGATATCTTCACCAAGCCATTGCCGGAAGCTAGATTTGTGGAGTTCTGCATCCAACTGGGATTGGTTGAACTAGCTTCAAAGAAGGATGATGGTCATCCAAGAGAAGGAGTGAAGAGGAACACTCCAGCTGAAGATGAGAACTGACCTAAGATGGCATCAGTTAGTTAAGGTTTGGAGCTAAATTGATAAGCCCAAATCAGTTCTGAAGAAATGCAAAGGCTAAATAGAAGCTGAAGAATGAAGATGAGTAAACTGATCGCAGAAGGCATCAGTTTTCAACCAGTCATGATTCAACTGATGAGAGCAATTGAATCCAATATTGACTGAAGAAGGCAAAAGCTTCAGCTGAAGGAAGCAGCTGAAAAGCTTAGGTGGAGCAAAGCTTAGAGGATAGCTCAAGCTAACAAGGAGTCAAAGCTGAAGAGACTCCCCGCTGGAACTGATCAATCCAAGCTGAAAAGATCATCAGTCATGAGGCCAACTGATGACGTCAGCAACTCAATGCCATGCGGAGACTGTAGAAGAGCCAAAATCAGATAAGTTCAAAGTTGAATTTATTACTGAACGATAAAATAATGTATCTCAATATTACCATTGGACATACTCTCTCTCTCCTCATTGATCTCAATAGATAAATCTAAAATTAAAATCGACGGATTAATTGGAGCCGTTCGATTTTGATTGAACTCAAATTCTTTTTACCGTTGGATACACTGTTCGCTTGAATCTATAAATAGGTTAGTTGTTCCCCCAAATCACTCACACAGATGATCAAAGAACTTAAGCACTTAGTCTCTCTCTCTAAAAATTCATCCAAAATTCCCATTCTTCTCAGCCTTCCAAATCTCCCTAAAATTTCTTTCTCAATGGCTCAATTCTCTACCAATCTTCATCGTAGAAAGTACAACTTCAAGCTTTCTCATGAGGATTCCATCGCATTTAGAGAAGATCTATATCATGACAAATTCCTCAACCCCGTGGCTTTTAGAGAGTTGTGTGAAATGATTATCACACTAGTAGAGAAAGCCAAACTAAAAACCTTCACAGAAAAGACTCCCTCAAAAGTCTATCCTGAGGCTGCAGCAGAATTCTTTTTGAACTCAAAATACAGGAGAATTCTTAAGAGATCATAACTGAAGTAAGGGGGGAAATCACCATTACTCTACTAATCTTGCGGAAGATTTTCAAAATTCCAAGCTCTGGAAAGAAGCTCGAAGATGTTTGGGTAAATCCTGAACAACACTACAACGTATGGACAATCACTCAAGAATATCATAGCAACCACATGATAACCAAATTTAAGGAGGAGTATCAGGTATTAGCTATGATAACCGTTAGGATTCTCACGGGAGTAACAGGAAGCCTGTCTGAAATGACGGCGCCCAAATATCAAATCTGCAAGGCCATTTGCAGAGAAATGAGGATAAATTGGGCACAATATTTCTTTGATCAACTGAAAAAATATGTGGAAAATGTCGAGGAGAAAACCATCAGCGACAAAAGTTTTCCTCAAAAAATGTGCTTCCAGAATTAATAAAGTAGGAAACCATAGTCTACCCAGTTGATCCAGATGACTTTCTACCAAAGTCATTTAGACGAGCAACAGAGCTACCAATATAGATCAGGGAATATCAAACTCGGTAGAGATCAATCAAGACATCAAAGATCCTTGGAAAAGGAAAGGCCAAGATGATTGAACCAGTCAAGATGGAATTATCTGACTCTGATGATGATCCTCCAAAGTTCATGTCCCTAGAGCACGAAAGCAAGGGACAAGTTGAATCAAGTGCAGCTGAAAAAGCAGCTGCAACATCAGTTCAAACAGAGTCTGCTGAAAAGAAAGCTCAAGGAAGCTCAACATCAGCTCAGCCGAAGAACTCTGGACAAGGGAAAAAGGAGGCTGAAGAAAAGACTATTTCCAAAAGGAACAATATGCAGAAGGAAGAGAAAACAGCAGACTCAACGATCGAAGCAACTGACTATATTCACCCAGACAAGCAGTTCCATCAGTTCAGCCTGCAACACATCATGAAGAACTGATCAAACACTTGCAAGAACAGGTAAGACAGTTGTCTGAGTTAATTAAGGAGCTGCAAGCTCACACTGGACTAAAGTCTTCTGAAGAAAGATCTCACGACTTCAAGGAAGAGTCGAACAGTCCTTCACACAAACAAAGCACATACCCCCAGAATCCCTACACATAGCAGCCATCCCGTGGCCATTCATGAAATGGGGCATGGACATCGTAGGGCCACTACTAAAAGGTGAAAATCAGAAGTGCTACATTTTGGTGCTAACGGACTACTTCACCAAGTGGGTCGAGGCCGAAGCCTTCGCACAGGTCAGAGAGACAGAGGTATAAATTTTTTTTATGGAAACATATTTATGCAGGTTCGGAGTTCCCAGGGAGATCGTGATAGATAACGGGTCCCAATTCATAAGTACGAGATTTCAAGACTTCTACAAAGAATGGAACATCAAGCTCTCGTTCTCCACCCCGAGGTACGCCGCAGCAAATGGTCAAGCATAGGCCACAAACAAGACAATCCTAAACATCCTAAAGAAAAGGCTATCCGAACACAAAACTCAATGGGTCCAACAACTCCTAGGAGTTCTATGATCTTACAGAATGACCTCGAGACCAAGCATGGGAGAAACCCCATTTACCCTAACATATAGGTCAGATGTTGTGTTACCTGTAGAAGCAGAGATCGGTACAGGCCGAACTGAATGGTCCAATCAATCGAACAACAAGGAGCTCAAGACAAATCTTGACTCGATCGATGAGCTCTGAGATCGGGCGGTGATGAAAATAGCAGCATACCAACAGATGATAAGCTGACACTTCAACAAAAATACAAGGCTTCGAACATTTCAAGTCAGAGATTGGGTACTCAGGAAAGTGTTCGAAAATACGAAGCAGAGTGGAGCCGGAAAATTGGCACCAAATTAGGAAGGTCCATACCAGATCAAAAAGGTCATCAGAAACAGAGCTTACAAACTCCGAACTAAGAAAGGACGACCCATAGCCAATACCTGGAACGCACTACATTTAAAACAGTATCATTTCTAGAACTCCCAATCTCATTTTTATTATTCAGTTTGATTTTTTTTTAAGTTTTGTTTACTGACTCGAGCGTTAAAGTAACTAACAGAACCCCAAGCACAGGGGTCCCGACCCTCAAGAAAATGATGGAATTTCAACCTTAAGATCGTCGTCTCGACCAAAGGAGTAACGTATTCGTTCTTTTAATTTCTAAATTTTTTCTTTTTAAAGTTTTGTTTACTGACTTGAGCGTCGGAGTAACTAATAGAACCCCAAGCATAAGGGTCCCAGTCCCTTTGGGTTCGACAGGGCCCTAACCGTGAGAATCTCGAACTCGACATCGAGAATAAATTTAACTTCCGAAGTCAAATCGAAAAAGACCCCGACACTCAAGTCCATGAAATCAGAATATAAGAATAGTTCCTGAATCCCAGCTATGATTTTAAAAGGTACTCTTAAGACTATCATCATTTGTTTTATCTAACTCCTATTCTACGTATATGTGCCAACCTTTGCAATTCACATCATTTCAAAGACATCAAATCAAAGCAAAACACATAACATGAGTATGTGAAAAATGAGAAGATCAAACATCAAGCTTAAAATTGGCAAAAGCCATCTTGTCCAACCTAATTCACCTTTACGAAAGGTGAATAAAAAAAAACAAATTTACAGACAATTGTTCCAGAGAAAACATAGGATTGTTTGAAAAAAGCTTAATGCTCAGAAAAAAGAGTTGACTAATGGAAGATCAAGTTGAGGCCCCATTCCCGGCCTTAGCAGCATCCTCAGCGGCTATGACGCCTTCCTCTCGGACCTCAACCTCCTTTTCAACTTCGGCAACGACCTCATCAGTACGGCCCTCCTCTTGAGCCTCGACCTCCTCCCCTACTTCTAAGAAGGACAAGTCAAGGTCTGACATTTTTGCTTTAATGGCCTCAACCACCACTACACCACCCTCTTGATAGAAGGCTTCCTTGTAAGGGTCGAACTCCGCACAGTCGACCCATCTGTCAAAGTTAGGAGCTTCATTAGTCATTACCCCAGCCTTGAGCGACACCTCAAGCTCCTGTGCCTTCACCTCAAAAACCACCAGCTTCGCCAATAGCTTCTGCTCGGTCCTCACCTGAAGGTCAAGGCTCTTTTCCAGTTGTACTTGGGCCTCGGCTTCCATCTCTAGCGCCGTGTCCCTCTCGATCTGGAGAGAAGACTCTCGAGCCACCATGTCTCATCTCTCCTCGGTGATCTTCTCGAGCTCCTCAGACAGCTCGGAAACCCTCTTCTCGAGGCCCTCCTCATGGCTGGCGAGGCGCTCTCACAACAGGAACTGGCTGTAGAAGACCTGAAATTGAAAATCAAGCAGTTTAAAAAAAGTAATATATAATAAAAGCTCGAAGAAGATACCCGCGACATCTGATCGAAGGACACGTAAGCCTGCTGCTCGAGGCTTTCCTTCTCATAGTCTTTGAGCGTACCTTGGCCAATGATGGACTTCTGAACGTCCATTATAAAGGGCCGAAGAGGGATCTCTTGAGAGCTCAAACCGGTAGAGAACTTCCGAGAAGTGCGTATGGTCTCAACATCGACCACTTCGCGAGACACGGATGGCTGTGGCATGACAGTGAGAGCAGAAGCATGGCCTTTTGACTTTTTTGAAGAGGGCGGAGTTGGAAGCCTCTCTTTGAGAGGCCTCTTGACGCGCGAAGGCAAAGACTCCTCTCTTTTCGCAGTTGCCAAGGCCTTGACCTTGGCATCCGAAGGCTTGATCTTCAGCTTCGCCATTCCAGTCCCCAGAAGAAGAAGGTAGGTTTGTTATCAGAGGGGTCGATCCCCCACCCATTTTGTAAAGTAATAATAGCCAGGCTGCCCAGGATTGGCCATCAATTGATAGGCCGCATCCCACTATTCGACGCTAGGTTCGGGAAAGCCCAAATCCTCCTATAAGTAATACATGCCCAGCACGTGAAACCATCCTATCGGGGTGATCTGGGCAGGAGCTATGCCGTAGAAGTGGGCTATCTTCACAAAAAAGGGGTGAATGGGGAGCCCGCCCCCCTTCTCCGCTACTAACCTGTAAAAAGCAACGAAGCCCGGTGGAGGTCGATGTGCTCAGTCAGCAGGACCAAGAGATTGGACCTCAACCCCAGCAACCGACACTGGCGGCAAGGTCAGCCTTTTTAAGAGCTCATCACTCACCTTTGGAGCAACCTCAAAGGCTTTGAACATCTCTCCTACTGTTTTGACTTCCCGGATTTGCAATTTCCATCATACAGGTAACTTCCCCCTCGTTCCCGCCGCTTCACTCTTGCTAACTACCGCCTGAATGACTGATTAGAAATAACGGCCGATGGCCTCCTGCTCTTCCCCTTTCCCGTGACCCTGATGATCATAGGAGAATCGGAACTCCCCGACTATTCCGACCCAGAGTGTCGCTCTGCCTCCTCGCCGCCGCCGTAGCTTCTCGTTTCCTTGGTGTTAAAATCCCCACTCGCACTCATTATAATCAAATACCTAGAAATATGACAAGTAGTCCAAACCCTAAACTAGCTTAAAACCAAGAATACTATCGGAATCCTAACCATCTCCCTCATAAATCCCCTAAATCCACTGAAAAACCCGTCGGAAAATCAACACCATAACCCGGAAAATTTAACAATCCCTAAATAATAGTAAATCCCTCCAAACACAGCCTAAAAATCAAATATATCCAGAAACTCAAAAATCCACTATGATTCTAATAATTACCCATAAAATATGTCCAGCATTCCAGAAAACTATGCGAGAAATCTCAAAACAACATATCTACGACGCAAATGTTAAAAAGAGGGAGACAAGAAGGTAACCTGAGAATTACAAATTAAGAAGCCGACAATTTTCATCGCAGAGTCCATGAGCAATTCTGAGCATGAGAAAAGCAGAAGCGGTTAACGAAAAATACGGGATGAGATTCTTCTGAAGATTCGTGAGATGGATAAGGTTTATCGAAAGGAGTTTGTTTAAAATTGAAAAAACTTTTGAGATTCTGGAAAAGGTAAGTAGAGGGAACTGTTCCCCTCAATATTTGAAATACGAGGAGGAGAGATAGCTCGATCTGAGCACACATGTTTTTATCGAACAATGGACATTGACCAAGGGAATGGAAAAAGTAAAATCCGTACTTCAGGTCTAGAGCTCCACGAGGTCTGCTCTCACGATCTCAGAAGCTCCCCCAGGACCTGTCTTTAGGTCTGGAGCTCCATGAGGTCTGCTCTCACGACCTCAGAAGCTCCCCCTGGGCCTGCCTTCAAGTCTAGAGCTCCATGAGGTCTACTCTCATGACCTCAGAAGTTCCTCCAGGACCTGCCTTCAAGTCTGGAGCTCCACGAGGTCTGCTCTTACGACCTCAGAAGCTTCCCCAGGACCTATCTATAGGTCCGGAGCTCACGAGATCGGTTTTCGTAATCTGAGATATCCGAATATTATATTATAAATATGCCCAGTTCGAATTTATGTTCTAGCCTTCCGATCTTTGATCTGATTACACCATTAAATTCCTTATTTTCTGCACTATCAAAAATTGTACGTTTGAGCAAAAATCTAATGAGTATTGAGCTCGATCGAGACCGATACATTTTCAGCTAAAATCTGTGAATATTGTTACCGATCAGTTTTGATTTTTGTCCCGTTTCACCTATTTTGGGTCTTCAAATCGAAAAAGTTTCTTCTCGAAAGTTGCTCGAAATAATATTTTCTATGCTCCCGTCGAATTTCGTCATATTCGAATGAGTTTTGAATAATATCGATTATTTAATTTAAGCAGTTATTTTATTTCCGAGAGAATGTGTTATCGAAAAATTCTAAAATTCTCATTCTTTACTCTTGGCATGTATAGTATCATCCCTGAATATTTTCATAATTTCCGAGCGGTTAAAAAGTGCCGTGGCATAGATATGGTAAACTTTGGATAAATGACAAGTTTTGGAAAGAGACCTCTGTCAATTCAGTTGATCCCAGTAAAGTAGGAATAACGTTTTGGAATTTATTTCCTTCTTCGTCGAAATTATTCGAGGTCTCTAGAGACACTCAATCTATTTTAGAATAGAATAGAATTAATTATAGCTCTGTTTGTAGTAGATTAATTTCCAGAAATATAGCGTTTATCCTAAGTTAAAGTTTACATTCTGTAGTACTAGCTGAGCTAGAGAAAGAGTATCAGGATTGATTCTTCAGGAGTTAGCTTTTCAGAATCCCAAGAAAGGTGGGTTATACTATACTATCTTTGCAAATTGTATCTTTCGAGTTATTAAGCTCTGATTTGCTAAAATTGCATATGTGATTATCTGTGCTAAATATTTACATGCTACTATATGTTGTCGGAGTCTCATAAACCAGCGCTGTGTCAATGTGAGTAGCTACAGTATGCATGCATTATTTGTCCTGCCCTACTCCTTGTCGGTGAGACTAAAATGAAACACTTATTGATTATACTCTTTGGGTATACTATAGCCATACTCAACGTTATGCGCTAGTGATGTAGTTTGGGTTGCGGGTAGTGATGGGTTATACTCTTAAGCGCTTCACGATAAAATGTTTTAGTGAACTTAGGTTGCTTCCAACTTTTAAACCTCCTAAGCTTCACTACCTGCATGGACACAGATAGATTACTTTTATAAAATGATTTTCATAACTTAAATTGTGAGAACTTGCCCACTGAGTGCATTAGTACTCAGTCCAAATCTTTTCAAACATTTCCAGATCAGTAGGCTGGAGCGTGGAGGCAACGAGGCTGAGATATGGGCTATTATGATTTACATATTTTTTTCATTATCTCGTTTTGTTAGTATTCTATTAATAATTGAGCTTTCGCACTTATGGTATTCTTTTACTAAATGCTAAGAACTCTGATCTTGATATTTTGTTGATATGATTCTGCTTCTCTGATTCTGAACATTTGTTAACTTCCTAGTTAACATGTATCATATGCTTAGCTACATAATTATTCCAAGGGCAGGAAGCCCGTCTTTCGTTATGTCTATTTGATCATTCATTTTGGCCTATGGAAGGACTTCATTTGTTCAGCATATTGGTGTCTATTTCTTATGTCGACCTATGAATAGGCCTATTGATTGTTAGTGTCTTGTTATTTGTTTCCGTTTGGCCTATGAAAGGGCTTATTAAATTGTTACAGCTTGCATTCTTCTCTTATAAGCCGTTATAAATGGGGATTCGCTCTAGTTACTGAGGTTATGCTGTCTAATTTTCCGGAAGGCATAACCTATCTTTGGCAGACTCGGTTGTTAAATTTTATTCCAAACATTAATCCTTTTAGATTAACACCCTGTCATTAATTTAAATACCCCATTTCTTTCCCACTTCTTAATTCCCATCCCCGTGGCGTCCATTTTCACGATCTTTCAGGATCAGGGTGCTACCAAGTTGTATCAGAGCGAGGTTTGCAACTCTGCAAACCTATTGGGTCTTATTTCATCTTTCAACGAAATTCCATGTGATATTATATAAGCCCTCAACTCGTCACTCATGCAACAGCTTAAAAGGTACGCATGTGTTTTATGCAAATTTTAGTTTTTAAAATTTTACATTATTTGTTGAAATGATAAGTCTGTCTAAAAATGAAAGATTAGGATTCGCCGTGTTGACGGGAATTTCTTGAAAGATTGATTATTATGCGGATAGCATACCCTGATTAACTGCACTGATTGCGTACTCTGTTGCTATGGTGATAGCATACTGGTTTTGAAATATGTCTGTGAGCATACTGGTTTCTGTCGAAAAACTATGTTGATTACATATATGTATGAACGTGTTTATATATGCCTTGTGCATACTTGTGATGTTGGGAACGTGCGGAATACATACTGTAAACCTTGATAGCCGGAATGTGTTTATTGTTTATACTCTTGAATGAGTACAAGAACTTGAAAGTGGGAGAATGTAAGATTAACTTAGCCTGTAGTTGCTGAACTTAGGCTGAATTTGTAAACACTAATAAGATTGTTGAGAACATAGTTTGACTGAGGAAATGTTTCATTTTGATGACTGAACATAAACTTACGGCTCAGAATAACTGCCACATGTATATCAGGATGAGCGGATTATGAGATTTTGTACGTATACCAAGAAAGAGATCGATTCGGTGTTTGAGTTCATTGGGGAAATAACCTACTCTATGGGGGTCAACATCCGGTCAAAAGAAGTCTTTAAGATTGAGCCGTGTTAAAGTTGACCAAGAATTTGCATTGTTACTAGGAAGATAGACACATTAAGGAATAAAATATTTTGAAAACAAAAACATAAGTCAACGATCTATGTGGAGACTGTGAATTTTTGTGCGTAGATACGTTAGACGATGATGGCTACCACAAACAAGGTTCAACATTAGAATTTGCACCTGAGTGAAATATTGAGGTAGACCGATCACCGCCTTTTATACCTCCCTGTGGAGATGAGGTTATAAAGCTTTAACTTCGAACTATAAGCAAAGAAACAAGTAATCAATTTATAGGCCAGTTATTAGATTATAGATCTATTACACGTTTAAGAAATCCCTACGCAAGCTTTCAACTTAGGAGTCATGTTTAACGGTCCTGTTGCGATTTCAGGGAATAAAGATTCGTTCCTCCAAGAGAAAGCTCTTCACCTCAGTGGATGGCTAATCGAGGCCCTGGCGTGTTTCAGTCCCAAGATTTGTAGCTTTTTTTCGATCAATTTTTAGAATGAGGGTAAAGATGGTCGTCATGATTGCTGCCAAATTAATTTAAAGATATGTTTTCTGGTGTTCTACTCAGCTTCCAGGAGAAGTTAAAGTCAAACTATTTTGAATCTAGAAGGTATCATAGATCAAATAATTTTCTCGTATCCTTCGGATGGGTAGGAATTGATCCCTAGATGTCACTTTTCCAGCCAGGCGCAACCATTTAAAGTCCAGACGACTCATGTTATTTTATAGCAATCTCTTAAAGAGGAAAGTGCGAGATGCTCCAGAACGAACCCGAGGAAGATCATCAAGATGATAGATCTAGTGGTTGGTAGATCGAGAGCGTCAGTATGATAGGAAGGTTTAACAAATCTATTTGTTCATTCCTATCGATCACCCTTCAATAATCTCATTTTATTTAAAACTTCTCGATCAAATCCTCTTGGATAACTTGTAATCTTTTGATCTTGCTCCTTTGATCATCAAGAAATTAGTAATAATACTTCCTTGATAGGCTATACTGACACCTTTATGGAAAAAAAAATTAAGCACGGTTCTCAGCTCTTAAGCGTTGATTTTCTTTTGTTATTCCCATATATCTTTGTAAAATGCGAGAACCTTTCGAGTTATAAATCCTCTAAAAAGGAAATATTTTTGGAATAAATAATCTAGTGTTATATCTCTTTCAGCTTTTGAACTTGTTAAAGATTATTGATCAGATAAAGTCCTCACTCCGAGGCGTTTGTTTCTTTTAACTTCCACTTATAGAACTCGAGTGTGGAACCTCAAATAGAAGAGAGAGCTTATAGAAGTATTCATTTAAGTATATTGTTAGGAGAGCGAATGATAGTATTTCATAGTGATGAATGGAACCGAAGCGGTGCCAGTTAGTGTTTTCCAAAGTCAAAAGTACATTTCTAAAGTAATTCCCCAGTTCATAACGTTTAAAAATGATAAATGGATGTCAACAAGAAAGTTTCGAGCTTACAATTAAAATCTAGACGAGTGTTTCTTATTATGCATGCAAGCGAAGGTGGTCACAAGCAGGAGCCAGACAGTCGGACTACCACTTTAAAGAAAAGAGAAGAGTATAATGACGAAAATAAGACTAAGTTGCATCAGAAATACAATTCAAGCACGCTTCAAGAAGACATAAACGTCGAATCTCAAGATTTTAAGGAATGAGATAAAACACACTTCGAACCTGATAGAGTTTGTAATCGAACCATCCAAGGGCGTGCTCATTCGAATCATGGGGAGATTATTTGAAGTCGTTGTACCGTGATAGCTCTCATAAAGGATAGAAAAAGGTGGCGAACGTTTAGGTTTTCTAAAAGGTAAATCAGCGTGGAAAAGAAGAGCGAGTATAGACTCTTCAAAGAAGTATTTAACCAAGAAGAAAGCGGAAAGAGGGCTAAACGTTGAGAATCAACCTAAAGAATAGGAGACCCTTATCGGTTCTAGGCAGCAAGTACAAAAATTGAGGTTTTGAACCCTGAGGATGTACTTTGATACTTCTTCTCAAGATATGGAAATTTCGGGATGAAATTTATTTAAGGGGGTAGAATGTAATACCCCGAAATATTTTAGAAGGTTTAATTCAACTTATGTTACCCTTTAGTAATTTAGAAAATAAGTTGGGTCCTTAAATGATTCAAATAAAGGAAAATCGCAGGCAGAAAAATCTGTTACATTTTGTTTTGGTCAAAAATTGCTTTAAAAATATGTTCTAATATTTTTCTCGGGTTGATAAAAAAAAATTTCGAGCATCGTGCCAAACTTTGAATTTTCTAATTTCGAGTTCAAATGAACTATTGGCACAACTTTAAGTTGGAAAATAATAAATTTAATAGAAAAAGGCACATCCGTCATTATCGAATTTCTTTTTCAAAAGATTATCTTATTCGTAATTATCCTATTCTTTTTCCATCATTATCCTCTTTCTTTTATTCATTATTATCCTATTTATATTTTCTCTATAAATAGGAGCTTAAGGTTTCATTTTTCATTCATTTTCAAAATTGAAATGCCGAGCAGCTTCCAGAGAATGTACGACTCTAGTTTCCTATTTCAATTCTGAAATAGTCATTTTGAAGGTGTCAACGGGTAGATCACGAATACATGATTGAAATGATGACACGAAGGATGATCACGATGGAAATCATCGTGACCGCTGCCAATTCCACGAAGAAGGTACTTTCTCCGATTCTGGTCATTCGGACCGATGAATTAAGAAATTTCAAGTTCTAAATATGCTTGTATTTCCGTTATCTTTAATTCTACCATTTCGATTTTTGATGTTGTTAATTTTCGGTATTTTTTCCCGTTTTCATTTTATATAAATCTCAGATATACTCTTCCTGAATAGTCGTATTAGAAATCTTCTTTTTATAAACAGTCTTTGATCATTCGGATCTTGTAGTTAACCGGAATAGATTTTTGATTTCTCGTCGTTTGAAATCCGTATCCGAATATTATATTATAAATCTACCCAGTTCGAATTTATGTTCTAGCCGTCCAATCTTTGATCTAATTAACCATTAAATTCCTTATTTTCTGCACTATCAAAAATTTTACTTTTGAGCGAAAATCCAACGAGTATCGAGCTCGATCGAGACCGATACATTTTCATCTAAAATCTGTGAATGATGTTACTGATCAGTTTCGATTTTTGTCCAGTTACACCCATTATGGGTCGTCAAATCGAAAAATTTTCTTCTCGAAAGTTGCTCGAAATAATATTTCCTATGCTCCCGTCGAATTTCGTAATTTTCGGATGACTTTTGAATAATATCGATTATTTAATTTAAGCAGTTATTTTATTTCGAGAGCATGTGTCATCAAAAAATTCTAAAATTCTCATTCTTTACTCTTGGCATGTATAGTATCATCCCTGAATATTTTCATAATTTCCGAGCGGTTAAAAAGTGTCGTGGCATAGATCTGGTAAACTTTGGATAAATGACAAGTTTTGGAAAGAGACCTCTGTCAAATCAGTTGATCCCAGTAAAGCAAGAATAACGTTTTAGAATTTATTTCCTTCTTCGTCGAAATTATTCGAGATCTCTAGAGTCGCGCAATCTATTTTAGAATAGAATAGAATTAATTATAGCTCCGGTTGTAGTAGATTAATTTCCGGAAATATAGCGTTTATCCTAAGTTAAAGTTTACATTCTGTAATATCAGTTGAGCTAGAGAAAGAGTATCAGGGTTGATTCTTTAGGAGCTAGCTTTTCAAAATCCTGAGAAAGGTGGGTTATACTATACTATCTTTGCAAATTGTATCTTTCGGCTTATTAAGCTCTGCTTTGCTAAAATTGCATATGTGACTCTCTGTGTTAAATATTTACATGCTACTGTATATTGTCAGAGTCTCATGTACCAGCGCTGTGTCAATGTGAGTAGCTACATTATGCATGCATTATTTGTCCTGCCCTACTCCTTGTCGGTGAGACTAAAATGAAACACTTATTAGTTATACTCTATGGCCCTACTCAACGTTATGCACTGGTGATGTAGTTTGGGTTGCGCGCAGTGACGGGTTATACTCTTAAGCGCTTCACTATAAAATGTTTTCGTGAACTTAGGTTGTTTCCAACTTTTAAACCTCCTAAGCTTCACTACCTACATAGACACAGATAGATTACTTTTACAAAATGATTTGCATAACTTAAATTGTGAGAACTTGTCCACTGAGTGCATTAGTACTCAGCCCAAATCTTTTCAAACATTTTCAGGTCAGTAGGCTGGATTGTGGAGGTGACGAGGTTGAGATATGGGCTATTATGATTTACATACTTTTCCGTTGTCCCTTTTTGTTAGTATTCTGTTAAGAATTGAGCTTTCGCACTTATGGTATTCTTTTGCTAAATGCTAAGAACTCTGATCTTGGTATTTTGTTGATATGATTCTGATTCTCTGATTCTGAACATTTATTGACTTCCTAATTAACATGTATCATATGCTTAGCTACTTAATTATTCCAAGGGGAGGAAGCCCGTCTTTCGTTATGTCTATTTGATCATTCATTTTGGCCTATGGAAGGGCTTCATTTGTTCAGCATATTGGTGTCTGTTTCTTATGTCGACCTATGAATGGGTCTATTGATTGTTGGTATCTGGTTATTTGTTTCCGTTTGGCCTATGAAAGGGCTTATTGAATTGTTATAGCTTCCATTCTTCTCTTATAAGCCATTATAAATGGGGATTTGCTCTAGTTACAGAGGTTATGCTGTCTAATTTTTCAGAAGGCATAACCTATCTTTGGCATACTCGGTTGTTAAATTTTATTACAAACATTAATCCTTTTGGATTAACACCCCGTCATTAATTTAATTACCCCATTCCCGCTTCTTAATTCCCACCCCCATGGAGTCTATTTTTACGATCTTTCAGGATCGGGGCGCTACACACTTGCTCAAATGTTTGGTTACTACACACACACACACACACACCCCTATAATACTCACGATTAACTCATATACTCCATCTCTTCCAAGCCATTATTAGATTACATGCATGCACATATTTTCTGCTTAATGTAGCTTCAAAATTATAGTCGTCATATTTCAGAGAGAAATAAATACAAAACTTGGTCTTAAATGTGATTTTTTGACAATTTTCGATAAGAAAACAAGTCTGAACGATGCCCAAATTAAAGATTTGAAACCATGAGTGTATAGATCATAAGGAGAGGCTTCTAACCATGCATAACTTAATAAATTCAGACTCTCGGAAAGGCTGAAAATGGGCTGTCAAAGCAGCAGCAACAACGAGTCATTTCGATGTTGAAAAATGGTTTTTCGTCAACTTTCGATATAAAAATGAATTATCAAATAACATTCTAATTAAAATATAAGACCATATGTGAATAGCTTTTAGTAAGAGGTTTTTAACCATGTGTCGAATGATGGGTTTTGATCGTCGGAAAGGTTGTAGAAGGGGTGGTCAAAGTAGCAGTAGCTACGCACCTGATGTTTTACAGCAGTCTTGCTCCACATTTCGGCATGATTTCAGTAGACCAAACACTTCCAATTCATGATCAGAAGCTAGATATGCGTAGCCAATAAGAAAAGCTTCAAAAAAGAATAAAGTTGAGGCGATTCCAACGGTCAAATTGTCCGGAAATCACACCGCAAGTTGGCTGCAGCAAAAGGTAGCGAGGCAGCAGGTCACAACTATGTTGCCTTCATTTTTCTCTTTTTGGGCATCAAACTTAATGATTTCTTGCACAAATGTGATCTACTCGATGAGATAGTTACCATGATATGTGTTTCATATATGTTGGCTATTGTTAAATGAAGAAAATGATAGAAGAAATGATGGTTGTTGTTGGTAGATGAAAAATAAGAATAAGAAGTAGCAACATCAATTCTCAGCACTTATCTTTTTTTTTTCCTTTCTTCATTAATAATCCAATAGCTAGAGTCTCTCTCTCCTTGACACATAATAGACACATGTAAGCAGCACAAGAGTGATTGGTGGATGAAAGTATGTGGATCGGGTCCAGATCAAATGGAATTTAAATTGAATTATAATATTGGTTTTCATGAAATAAAATAAATTGGGATCAAAATGTTTAATGAAACAAATTCAGTTCCATGATCAAATAAATTCTAATTTGAGCGATCTTAGTGTTACATTGATCCCATTCACGTCTTCTTTCATGGGTCCAAATTTTCAGTAGATATTACTTAAATAATAAATTCTAAATGTACAATTTTCGGGGTGTTACAGAGAGGTAGTCTATCTTAACCCTTTCTCCCTGCAAACTTATTCTTACTGAAGTTTTGAATAAGTTTGGGGCGATGTGAGGAGGTTAAAAATATTTTTATTTGAGACCTGTATCTTGATGATATTCTAATTATACTTCTTTTATTTTTGTTGAATTCATTCAATTAGGTTGTATTGTTATTTTTATATTTCTTTGGCTTATGCACTATTATTTCTCTTGTGCTTTTACCTTATTTTCATTTTTTAGTTTCCGTGTTTGTTTTTATAGAAACCTTTTTTGAGAAGTAGTTTGAGAGTAGCCTTTCGACTTTGATTCTTTTAATTGTTGATTGTCTTGATCAATGAGGAGATGGATATTGGTAAGGTTTTTATTTGATGTTACTGGAATTGCCGATGAGGATTCATGGATTTATGAGGTATTGAAATTGTCTTCCAAAATTTTCAATTTTCGATGTGTTAATTCAGCATGGTTGATTGTTGATGGTGGGAATTAATAGCATGGATTGATGATTTGTTGGAATTATGCAAAATAAACCTGTGAGATTTTAAGCCTTGATTGCTATTTCATATTTTTAGCATGGTTTATTTTATTGAGTGTATCAGTCGATGCAGTTAATCTCTAGAACTTGCCCTGGTATCTAACTCGAGACTACATAGTTGTTTGAATTGGAAAAAAGATTTTAGGCCGTATTTGTAACCTTTGATTTTTCCTAAATTTTTGCCTATCTCTGAAAGATTCCATAGCCAACCCGTTTGACCTTTTCAGCCTATTCTTTGATAGCCAGGGATTGAGGAATTCCATGTTTAAATGTATGGGAATTTTTGGTATGGATCAATGGTGCAAGAATTGTTATCATGTTGTAAGGTGTTTAATCTGATGTGGAAAAATATTATGGAGTCTTATAAGCCTACTGAAAAAAAGAGAAAAGAGAAATATATATATATATACATATATATATATATTCGAAAAAATGGGAAAAAAATAAAAAGCATAAAAGAACCATCCAGCACTTTGTTCTATTTATCTGTGAAATTTCAGCATACTGTTGGTAATTTATATTCGATGTTGGAAAGGGAGAAGGGAGCTAAACAAGATTTAGCTCTTCTAAGATTTGTCACTAGTTACTGATTTCTAAGGGGTGATTAAGAGTAGCTAACTCTAGATTTTTACTGGGATAAGTCACTTAACCATATTTTACCTACCTATCCAAGGAGCTAACATTAGAACCAACATAAATCCTAGTTGATTTGCAGTTCAAGTTTACATTTTAGTAGTAAACAGATAGACGATGTGCAAGCGTGTGGTGGATTGCTGTATTTTTTTGATTTTGAGAGTTATACCTTTTACACTCGAGTGTGGAGTGAATTTTCATATTTACCTTTTGAGATGTTTGTAATTCCAATGAATCTTGATTGAGGTGCTATTAGTTTTATCTTCTACTGTATTTCTCGTATCTTATTTAGATGCAGAGTGGGCTGAGCTACTAACTATGTAGATAACCCAGGGAATCAAGTGAACAAGAGAGGGGCTGATTTGTTACTCATAATATTCGTCTCCTCCTCCCTTATTAATAAGAAGGGGGATGAAAATTGACACTCCCAACTCTAATAGATTTGGGCCTCTCCACTTGTTTCATTCCCTCAGTCCACTTAGGTGTTAATTAGGCTATAATAGGGATCTAGAAGAATATTAAATTGGCCTATGATAGCTGTGTATTTTACACAACTTTTAGATATAAATTCATGTTCTTTATTATATGAAGTCGTGCATTTTATATAGTTTTTGTGCTTAAATTGTTATCATTTGGACTTTTTGATGTGTTTGCTAGTATTGCGGTAACTGTTGTGATTTCACTGCATAATTGCAGCAAAATTAGTGAAGATGGATAATAAGAATTGAAGGGGCGTTTAATTAGGCTTTTGGGCTTAATTAAATGCTTAGTAGAAGCCTAATGGACCAGATTAAGTTATCAAAACCTAAAGAAATCTGAAGCCCAACTCAAAGTAGGGGTGGGTCGACCCGGAAGAGCTCGGTTGACCCGACCCAGTACAATTTCTGAAGAGGTGGGTCGATCTGGCTCAGCTTGCCTGGGTTGACCCTGTGCAAAAATAAGATTTTTGGGTCAACCCAGCCAGCTAGGTCAACCCATGTGCGAGGAATCTACGGGAATGTGATTTTCTCACTCCAATTTAGGGTTTCTAACCTATCTATAAAAGCCTCCATTTTGATACACGAGATATACAAGTCATATATACAGAAGAGAGAAGAAAAATACAAGTGTTACATGTCCAAGGAGAGAAGAGTAGAGAGATAGAGTTACCGTTTACTCAAGAGGAGACGACGAGGTTGTTAGAGACATAGTACATTGCAGAGAAGACAAAGCCACTGGATTACATATTGTTCATCGGTTCCTTTATCTTTTCTGTCATGAATACTGGAACTCTACTGTTGTTTATTTATTTTATTATGTCTAGCTAATTCTGCAGCTAGGTTTTAGGGATTGGAATTTATGGATTTTAATATATGAGTTGATTATTTTTCCTTCTTGCTATCTCTCGGGGTTTGATTTCTATGATTTATTTTATATCTTGTATAAATGCTTGATCACCATTTATGCATATTAGTCGTTATATAATTTGAAGTACTAACCAGAGAAGAATTAATGATGGAAAGATAGAAATGAGATTATGTGTGTGCTTGGAAGGACCGACCAAGTGAACAAGTATCACACAAGGTTAAATAGATCTTCGAGTGCTAGATTAGGAGTAATGACATGTGTGAAGACCCGACCGCAGTGAAGTGCATGTTCATTATATCTATGTTATGGTATATTCCTTAAACAGCAGCCTGATAACAGACTAGTGATCCCCTACCATTGATAGATTAAAAACAAATAATCGGGTTGAGAGAATCAATAAATATTGTTAAATGATATAATAAATTCATTTTCCCTAAAGCATAGTGTTTTCGCATATTCTCTTTATTTCAGTATTTTGTTGTGTCTTTATTTTTATGCTTGTTATTTTATTCTCTTTTATTCGTGTGCTTTGTCTCTATGAAAATCACACAACTTATCAACTTAAACATCATCAATTCATATTCAAAAGTTGTGTAAAATACACAACTATCGCACCCCCAAACTTAAACCGTTACATGTCCTGAGCAACAAAAAAGAAAAGAAAAGAAAAGACAAGATATGAAGTGATGATCACAATACTTGCCTTGGATTTCTTCCATATGCGTCAAACTGAACATAAAAATATTAGACAGATAAAATGAATAGCACATCAATCAATTTCATTGGAATTACAGACCTCTCAAAAGGTTATAAGTAGGAAAAATTCACTCCACACTCGAGTGTATAGGGTGCACTCTCAAATTAGGAATACACAACAATCAACCATAGGCTTGGAAATTGTCTATCTCTCCACCACCGAAATGTATGCTTGAACTAAAAATCAGAAAGGACTTTATATTTGGTTGTACTGTAGGCTCTTTGGATAGGTAGGGTGTTAGGAAAAACTATCAAGGTTTTTCTGACAAGGGGTTTTGATGAAATGTCAAAATACGCAAAGAGCTTTGAAGAACTAAAAACAAATCAAGAAGAAAACTAATGATGATCATATAAAAAAATCGAGCTATCAAAACCAAAAGAAATGATCAATCCATGTGAGGAAATAAAAGAAAAGAGAGAAAAGAAAATGAGAGAAAAGAAAGGAGAAAAGAAAGACACCAACCAAGAGCTGAGTAAAGAAAAGAAAAAGAAAATAACAGAGAGAGAAAGAAAATATCCAGCCACAAAGGGCTATGAAAAAGAAACTGTGGTTTGCTAGATCGGTTAGCAAGATAAACTAGAAGTTGCAAGTACCATGAAGAGAAATGCCAAATGCCACCAGTTTACAGTGATGAACTGAAGAAAAATACCAGTCGAAGAAAGGTCCCAGCTGAAGAAATGTTCCAGTTGAAGAGAAGAACTGAAGGACATACCAGTTCAAGACCAATCCCAGCTGAAGAGATGTTCCAGCTGAAGAGAAGAACTGAAAGGCATACCAGTTCTAGACTAATACCAAATGAAGGAAAATACCAACTGAAGAGAAGAACTGAAGGACATTCCAGTTCTAGATCGTTCCCAGCTGAAGAAATACCAGTTGAAGAACACATCAGTTTGAACTGATGAACATGCCAGTTCAAGATGATTCCAACTGAAGAAGAGATACCAGCCGAAGAAAGGATGATACCAGCTAAAGGAGAATACCAGCTCAAGATCACAACAGTTTGAACTGATGACAATACCAATTCAAGCAACACCGTCTGAAGGTGAATACCAGCTAAAGAAATGTACCAGTCCAACATCCGAGCTGAAGAAAATGCTAGCTTGGGATGTTCCAGCTGAAAGAGCATACCAGTTGAAGAGAAGACCAAGGTACAAGCTCAAGAAAATACCAGCTCAAAGGTTCCAGCTGAAGAATGAAGTTCCAGCTGATGAAGTACCAGGTTGAAGGAAACCAACTGAAGACGCATCATTTTTGAAGTCCAACTGATAAAGTGCCAACAACCAAACTGAAGACCAGTCCAAAGAAGTTCAAGCTAAAGGGACACAAGTCCACAATGCCAGCTGAAGAACACTGGTTCAACCTGCCAGCTGAAGCAAATCCAATTGGAGCTCATAAGGCATTAAGCCCAAGCCTAGAATTGCCAGCTGAAGATGATCACAATTGAAGCTTTCCAAACTGCCAAGAGACGCGCAGAACTGACAGACGAGGAACTGAAGATCCAACTGCCAGACAAAGCTCAGAACTGAAGATCAAGATAGAAGCCGTAACTGAAATTCAAATTGCAGATAAGCCAAAGAAGATCTTGAAGCTAATGCAACCGAGATCTTGGAACAAAAGCTCATCAGAAGAACAAAGGCAACTCAACAGCTCTCTTTAAATGAAAGCCTGTCAACGGCTTTATCATTTATGATCACACAGTGATCATCAACGGTCATCAGCCACTCATCTATAAAAGGTAAGCTACCCAGAAGGTGACTGTTGACTTTTGATAATTTTCGAGAGAACTTTAGTTAAGACTTTCCGTGAAGACGTTCGCCAAAGCACTAAAGCCTCACGCTCAAAACTCAGAAGAATCAAAAGTCCAACTGAAGAGAAAGAGCCAGATCGTTCATCAAGCTCGTTGTTGAAGAATTCTAGCCAGAGCAACTCTCTTAGTTCAAGTGCTTCAGAGATCAACTATCCAGCTCAGACGCAGACGCGCAAAGGAGCATATCAGTTGATACCAGTTTCAAAACTGTATTCTTGAAGATCGAGCGAGATCTAAAATTGTGTAAAGACAGGTAATAGCACCTTATCTCTCCAGCGAGTAGTTGGGGATCACAAGTATGAGTTGTCGACCTATCGGGCGAGGAGGCTGCGTTCGTTGGATCGCCGTTTCCGGGACAACATCAGTTGGAAAGGAGGTCGTGACTTGTAAAGTTACCATTCGCTAGTTCAGCAGTTGTCTTCACTGTGTAACTGTAATAAAGGAACTTTACACTTGCATAGTGAATTGCCCTTCTGCGGAAGGAAGAGAGGACGTAGAAGTTAAGCTTCGAACCTCTATAAATTGCTTATGTGCTCTGCTTTACTTTTTAGTTCAGTTGCATATTTTAAACTGCACACCCCCAAGCAAACATAGCACTCCGAGCTAGCAGATCATCTCAACTGATCTCCCCTAAGCACGGATAACATCGCGAGTCAAAATAGGCCCTGAATATTCCGCATTGTAGTTCAGTTTTAAAATCAGTTTATTCACCCCTGTAATGCCCCAAAATCCAAATTTCGACTCAATCTTTAATTTTAGGGCCCAATTGTTATAACTCGTCCTTTTATTTTAAAATAGGTAGGTATTGGGCTTTTGAGCCCACTTTGAACCCATCTATAAATATTTTTATTTACTGACCAATTATTATCGAATCGAGATTAATTGAATACATTAGACGATAGTTCTCGTCGAAACCTGATTTTAGGACCAATTAATCAGGCCATTTTAAGATCAATGTTGAGTCCATTTTATTTTAATTAGAATCCATTTTTTTATGCCTAATTTATTTTATATTAAGGCCCAAATATAAGCCCATGACATCCCAATTTATTTTATATTGAAGCCCAATTAGAATCCATTTCTCAAAGCCCTAAAGATATAATTTATATGTATGTTTGTATATATAGGTAACTTATATATATATATCTGTGTGTGGCTATATATATATATATCTTATATGTAGGTGTGTGTAGATATATGTATATATATATATATATATTATTTCCCCACCTTATTACAGAGGAGTAGAAAGAGAAAATGAGAGAGGAAAGGGAAAGAAGTCAGAAAAAAAGAGGAGAAAGAGAAGAGAGTAACGGGGGGATCGAGAAGAAAAAAGAGAAAGAAAAAAAGGAGAAGAGAAGAAGGCAGATCAAAGAGGAGAGAGAGAGCAGAAGCAAGAGAGAGAGAGATGAAGTTAGAGAGGGAAAGAGAGGAGAAAGGGAGAAGATAGAGGGGAGATCGAGAGAGGAAGAATGGAGGAAGCTGCTGCTGCCATCCACCATCGCCGACGCCTCTCACCGGAATAATTTCAGCGGTCATCTCCTTTTCATGCTAATTTTATTTTCAGGCTTTCCCCTCTTCCCCTCTTTTGTTTTCTCCTATCATTATGTCAAGATCTTGAAGTTTCGCTCCTAATTTTTGGATATCAAAATGGGATGAACTAATGCCCTTTTAAAACTTCATCCCTCTTTGTCTTCAATATTTATTTCGATTTATACTCCTAGTAGGATTTTATGGGCTGTTTTAGCTATATTTTTTTTTTATTTGCTAGGTCATGCTTGGAGTAGGATATGTAAAATGAGTTGATAAAAGGTTGGGATTTTGATGTGTTGTGTGCGTGAGTTGTGTGTGTTTGATCCATACTTTATTTTTCTAAAACTTCATGCCAAGTACTAGGTAAGGAGTAAGTTATAATTTGAGAAATGATTCATACCCAGATTTATTGAAGAAAAAAAAAAACTAGTTCCAAAACTCATGCTTGCATCTTAATGATTCATTTTATTTTAATTCTTCCAAGTAAATCCTAATTTAAACTATTAAAATAATTATGCCATTTTAGTTCATTGTGTTGGCCCAAGGATTTCGGGCCATAGTTTTTTTTATGATGGAGTAGGGATCGAGACCTTCTGTGAAAGATTTTAACCATTTTTAGTTTTTGGGAACATTTTAACCTTATTTAATTAAAAACCTAATTATGTGCAAGACTATTCTGCATAGCACTACAACAATTTGGGTCATACTCTACATAATTAAGACTACGGTTCTTCAAAAATACCGTAGTAAGATACTCAATCACTACGGTTTTTTGACTCATGTAGAGTATGAGCACTTTTTTTTCTCACGACTACGGTAACATAAATTTCTGTAGAGTATGAGCGTGAATTCTCTCCTTATAACTACGGTGTGATAAAATCCGAAGTCTATTGTCATGTGTCAATTGTTAAGACTACGTAGTGAATATTATCCGTAGAGATTTGAACATATTACAATTTATACAGTCTTCATACATAACTGTAGTAATAATAAATAAAATATAAAATTTAAATACTATATCTACGATTTTATTACATTCGTAGTAATATATGTATTTAAAAAAATAATAAGAAAATCAAATTAAAACTTAAAAATTTGGGTAATAATAAAATCCCTAATTTTCTCCATCTCCTGCAGCACCGCGCGCCCTCCACCTTCTTCTCCTCCTCCTCTAGCGCTGCACCGCCCTCCACCTTCTTCTTCTCATTATCTCCTTCATGTCAAGCGGCTCGTTGGAGCTTTTCTATTGTGTTCCTTCCTCCGCCACCTCTGTCGCCGATGTCCCTGCCTTTTGCCTCCATGTCTAATTGGAAATTAAATGATTTTGAGTTTTGTTTAGGAAAGGACTGTCAATAAATTCAAAATCAACTGAAGTCAGAGGGGCAGTAGAGGAATATTTGATGGAGGAGGAGGATCGTTTGGGCACTGCGACAAATTTCTCAAGGACTCAATCTAGGAACTCCGTGTTATTCTAGTGGTAAATTCATTTTTTCTTAATTTATTTTTAATTTATTTTCCTCTATGTGATGTGATGTATATTTAGGTTTTCATTCTCTTTTAATTGTTTTAGCGTCCTTCTCTAGCTTCCATTCCACATCAATTTGACTAATCATTTTTTGGAAAGAGAAATCACTCTTCAGTTTTCATTTATAGTGAAGTCATCATTCTATTGCATAAAGCTTTTAATTGAAAGCAGATGAATGGAGGCTAATTTGATACTTGCTTGTAATTTATTGTTAAAAATATAACAATATTGGATCCCTGTGGTTATTAATAAATCTCATAATTACAATGGATGAGAGCATGAAATCATTGAGCTTTGTTGCATTTTATAGCATTCAATATGGTCATTCTAAAATATATACTTAATTAATTGAATGGGCTATTAGATGCATGCATTAGACTTTGATATGATATGCTTTAATGTTTTAATGGCAGGATATTTACCCTTTGAGGGGACCGACCTTCCCTCCTTGTATAACAAGGTTAATTTACTCAATTCTATTTTTTCTATGTTGCAAATTTTGTTTACAACCAATTATTAACATGTGAAAGGTTTATTTCAGAGGCACACTAATGCTAGCAGATTCACTAAGATGTGAAAGAATTTGTTATATATATACCACACATGTAAACTTTTCAGTGGGTTTCTTGTGTATATGTTAATCTTACATTTGAATTGGAAATTGGTTCCCACACGCAAGAATGGAAGGTTTTGGCTACAAATAGAAAAATGCTGATATCCATGATAAAATCAATTCCAAATTGAACTCAAACAACACCAGTTAAGAATAACTAACATGCCAGAGACCAAAGCCTAACTATAGATTTCATGCATTTCCTAAGTATCACTCGATTATCTGTTAGTTCCCTATCATTTCATTAACACTTTTTAACCTCTTTGTATAAACTCTGTTGTGAGTTGTCCTTATTAACATTTGAATGTTCTCATCATTTTTCTTTTGTACATATTAACGTTGCACAGTTCTCATGTCCATATTGGTTTACTCTAGGTGCAACATCATTGTTCCGGAGCATAACTCTATTATCATTTCATCATATTTGTGGTTTCCCCGTCAGAAAAATAAAAAATGTAGATGCTCATTACTGGGAAGCAGTGCTCTTTAAAATTTATGTAGCCAATAATATTTATGTATTAAACATTATGGTGTTGCTGAAGGTAACCATTTTAGACTATTTACACTTTGAGAGCAGAGCAGGCAGGCCACCCTTTGCTTCCTTGTGGTTTTGCTTCTGCTGTTTTTATTTTTATCCTCGATTAATTTTATCTTAATAAGTTATTTGCTGCATGTTTATTTGTGAGTTTCAGTTGACTTTCACTTGAATTGTGCACAAGAGTGGATTGTAATGGGGTTGTTGATGATGATTAGTTAAATGTCAAGTTGCTTCTGTTATTTCCGAATTCACAATCTTGATGCTGTGTTTACCACCTTTTTCTGATCAAATTCTGAATCGACAAACTAGAAAATGAAGAAAGTTTTTCTCTTTTATCTTATTTCCTTTTCCATTCTTTTTGGCAACTTGATAGTATCTTGAATCACGATTACTGTTCTACCTTTTTTCTGATGCTTAAAGAAGTTCTATTTGCATGACTTATTGTTGTTTCTATTTTCTCTGTGCCATGTACTCCGCTCCTTTTGCCAAATATGGCTACTCCAATGCTTAAAGATTTGGGAGTGAAGATGCCGTGGGACGATTGTCAGATAAGGTCACAACTGCTTTATTTACAAGTCTTGTGATATATCTTCAAGTAGGAGAGGTTAATTATTGGAATAACTTCCTAGCTCATTTATTTTGCTCAACTTAATTTCCTTTTGATAATTGCAATTCTTCCTCATTTCTTAAGTTGCTATGCCCAACTATATCTCATGCATTTGAATATTTTTGAACAAATTATTAAATTTACTGAAGTTTTTGTCGATGTATAATCTGATAATCTGATTTCAATGTAATTATATTTTAATATTATCAGAGTTGGGAGCAACATAACATAGTTGGTTGGAGTTAATTATCCATACTACCTAACTAAGGGCTGGATTTATTGTGAAAGAAGTAGGGGCTGAATCTACTTGATGTTTGCTTTGGTGTAAGGTATGTTTGATTATTTGTTTTGGTGATATTTGTGATATACAGTAATTTTCTTTAGTTTTCATGGTCAAATGTTTCCATTCAGGATATGGACATGCATCATGTTTCGGATTTTGAAGAGATGCAACATTCCCATGGTGGCAATAGGAACGGATGATCAACTACAGAGAGGAAGAAAGTGAGAGTTTGGAATCAAAGTGAGCAAATTGCAATCATCTTTTGTATTTTGAATATCGGGTATTTTTGGAGTTTCGATTATATTTTTGACATTGATGATGGATGGTTGTATTGGATATTGATGATGTTCTGTTGGATATTATGGATGGTGTATTGGATATTGGATCTGTATTGAGGTTTATTTTGAATTTTTGTAAATTTAATTTATTGTAATTTTATTTTATTTTTTTGCAAATATATGGACTACAGATATTTCTTTGCAAATATAAATTAACTGTAGAGATCGGAGTACTGAGAAATTAAAAATACGATGGTGTAAAACACTACTGTAGTCTTAAGGTAACTTTTACTACGGTTTTCAGGTCTAAATGGGGTGAAATATATACGGTTGAAGAGTAATCTGTAATCTTAATTGCTTTATCTCTACGATATTTTTAGTCTTACGACTACGGTGTCATAACCGTAGTTGATTTGTTCTTAAGACTACGGTTAAAAACCGTAGAGTAGGTGGGTACTCTATCTCTACACCACCTATCTCTATGGTCGCAGATCCTTTAAGACTACGGGTTTTAGCCGTAGAGTATGAGCGTTTTTGTGGAGGGTTTTAGCCGTAGAGTATGAGCGTTTTTGTGGAGTGTTTTTGTGGTAGTGTAGTCTACTGGATTGCTATTCAAGGTTGCAACAAATGGGCAGGGTTCGAAACCCACCCTTGAGAATGATATTTTTATCACTTAATATATTTTTGTATTCTAACCTAGTGACCTTTTTAAATAAAAAGTATGATGTGATTTTTATATAATTGTTTGCTCTAGTGGTTGAGTTCTAGTTCACAATCTTAGAGGTTTCAGGTTCAAGTGTCCTTAATGTATATTTTTATTCATTTTTTTTTCTATATAGCATTTTTATTAGTATTTGTTTTTGGTAAAATTAGTTAGTAATTTACTTGTCTAAGTCCACTTAATTTTAGTGGTTAAAGATTGTTATTTTTGTATAAGGGATTATGGGTTCAAGCCCTCCTAGCCACAATTTTATTTATTTTTGTTTTCTTCCATGTTTGCTTAATTTTGATCTAATTCAAAGATTAAGTCAATGATATGATAATTTAATATAGTCGAACTATCCTATGATCTTATAAACCGTATATTATGTATTATAATTTTAATCCTATGGATTAAAATACATGTTAATGCAATCAAGAATCCGATATAACTTGTAAGCTAGAATTATTGTTCGACTGCCAAACATTGTCGTCTTAATTTATTAGTTTAGGGACTATATTACTTGACCATTTCTTACGTTATAGTATATGATTAGATAGGGCTTTAGCATGTGACTAAGACGTGACCTTTATGTATAGGTCTTTATCGAGACAGTAAGCCTAGGACGAGTCGAGCCGAAGAATCAAAGGAATGAACCCTAAGTCACTGCTCTACCCGCAGGATTTGTAAATGAGGTGGGTAATTCTATATTCGTCTATGTGCAAATGAAATATTGATCTATGGAATCATCTATGGAATGATTTATTAGATATGAATTGATGGGATAATGATTGAGTTTGATATTAGATGCTAGCATTATATGATCTGTTATGAAATTTAGATAATTATGCTTATAGATTATTATTGAAATTGATATTATGATACGAAAGCATTGCTTGGACGCATGATACCTTACGAGATAGATGTAATAACCCTCATAAGCGATGATGTTATGCTATTTATTGATGAAGGAATGAGACCTAGATGATGCATTCTAGGTTGTAACCTATGTTAGGGGATTATAAGTTGGGACTATTGTTCGATTGACTAGCATTTCTATCCATGTTAATAATTTTGGAACCCAGACACTTGCTATGACATATGATCATCACTCTAGTATGCTATTACGATATAATCTTATAATAAATCATAACCGAGATGATAGAATTAGAACGAGCATATTATGATCAAGTTTTAGTTATTATATCTATAAGGTTGGTGATATCCATACAAGATGTGACTTATGTTTCAAAAACGTGTTGTATTTATGATAATATATATTTGTGATAAATCACGCTTCAGATTACTTTTATGGCCCTATTATTTCTAGTCAATAGTGACTTATGTTTCAAAAGCATGATCTATTTTTGATAACATATGTTTAAGTTTAAGCATGCTTCAGATTACTTTTATGGTTCAATGATTTCTAATTAACACATGGTTTTATGTTTCAAAATCGCGTTATGGTTACGAGAAAAATATGTTTATATAAAAGCATGCTTCAAAGTACAAAATATTCATTTTATGACTCATTGGAAGCTGCTAAACTCTATGGTTCCCGGTATGAGCACTTGGTGCAGTATGTAGCACTTTAGTGTGGTATGAGCAGTTGGTGCATAATGTAGCACTTCGGTGCGGTATGAGCACTTGGTGCAATATGTAGCACTTCGGTGCGGTATGATATGAGCACTATGGTGTGGTATAAGCACTTCGGTGCGGTATGGCACAATGGTGCAATTATGATACTACGGTACGAATATGTTACTTCGGTGAAATTTATATGATAGCGAACCATACTGAGTTAATCTTCCATATGTTAATGATCATATACTTTTTATGGAAATTATAGTCAATATGTTTAATATACAAACTATTTAATGAATGATCAAGTATATTTCAGAAATTTAAAATCCCACTGAGTGTTTTCTGGCACTCAGCCCATCTATTTCTCTAAATATTTTCAGGCAGCTAATGACGGCTGCCGGCTGACGTGGATCGATTGGGACTTTCTATGTCATTGACCACTTTTATAATTTCTATTTATTGATTATCTGTAGTTTTGTGGTCAATACGTATGAATTTTTATGCTTCCGCTTTATGATCATGAAACGTCTAACTATTTTATGGACATTTGTGAATGTTGTGGTCTTTCGGCACATTTAAAATGTTGAATACTGAATTTTGACTAGACTTGATCTTACAGGTTTGAATGCTAAATGCTTGTGAGCATGGATATTTGAATATTTAAGCAAAATGATGCCCAAATTTTTATGACTTGAGGAAATTATTTATTTTGAATTGCAAAAATTTTATCATCATTTCTTTTGGTTGTGTGTTTTTCAGTAGCATCTGGACCTTCGGGTTCAGGTCGCTACAGGTGGTATCAGAGCCAGGTTTACGAATCTGTAGACCTACGGGATTATTTTTGAAATGTTATTGAAATATTATTTGAAAGAAATTATTATTTATTTATGGTCCCATGTGCACGTCCCGCCTCGTCCAATCAGGTACAAAGTTTATATGAATAAATCTTTATTTTTCAAAGTATACTTTAGACAAAAATGTGAGATTGTGATGAATACGTATTTATTATAATCTGGTATTTGGAAGGTATTTGGAAAATGTGATATTATCCCACCATAAGATGAACCTAGACGGACTTAAATATAGTTAGATTGTCCTTATGTTTCGCTAGCGTAGTGATCTATAATTAGACTCACTTATACGGTTTTTCATAAATAATAAGGAATTTAGCTCCCATCTAGAAGCTAGTGTCTCTTATCCCCCGATTATGCGGTCAAGATATTTGATGAGCTAGAGGGAAACATGATGACAGATGATTCTTCAAGACAAAAGTTCAACATGAGCTATGGACGATATTAACCATTTTTCTTGATAGTGGATTACTATATATGAGTGATTTAATTAGATATAAGTGTGCGTAATAATGTTAGCGAATTATGCAATTTAGCACATTTATGTATACAGTATTGGTATAGAATGTTTCACCCAATCCAATGGGAAAGAGGATGGCATCATTTGCGATACATGAACATCTACTTCCAAGCAAGACGCAATTTGTTGGGTCATCAAATAATTTTGACGATACGATTGTGGATTTTCAACAATAAAGGCAAATCACAATGAGTAAGATGATGATGTTTTAAATAAATATATCGAGCACTATCATCTGAGCAAATGAAGAAGCTAGTAAGAATCACGTCCTGTTCATGTTGACATGCTCCGCTATTAGGTATTAGACCTAAATCATGTCATCCATGAAGAATCTAGAGGTGGAATTATAACTCAATTATCAAGGAACAACCATGATAATTCTTGATCCTGAATCTCAGAAATTACGAAATAAGGAAGCTATGTTGGTGAAAGTCAAATGGAGTTGACATGAAAATGATAAAGATCCATGGGAAATCGAACAAGAGATCTTGAGGTGGCACCAAAACTTATGCGATATCGAATACTTGAATTTCGGGACGAAATTCTTTTAAGGGGGATAGATTTGTAACGCCCCAAAATCCAAATTCGACTCAATCTTTAATTTTAGGGCCCAATTGTTATAACTCGTCCTTTTATTTTAAAATAGGTAGGTATTGGGCTTTTGAGCCCACTTTGAATCCATCTATAAATATTTTTATTTACGGACCAATTATTATCGAATCGAGATTAATCGAATACATTAGATGATTGTTCTTGTCGAAACCTGATTTTGGGCCCAATTAATAAGGCCATTTTAAGATCAATGTTGAGTCCATTTTATTTTAATTAGAATCCATTTTTTAAGCCTAATTTATTTTATATTAAGGCCCAAATATAAGCCCATGACATCCCAATTTATTTTATATTGAAGCCCAATTAGAATCCATTTCTCAAAGCCCTAAAGATATAATTTATATGTATGTTTGTATATATAGGTAACTTATATATATATATATATATATATATATATATATATATTATTTCCCCACCTTATTACAGAGGAGTAGAAAGAGAAAATGAGAGAGGAAAGGGAAAGAAGTCAGAAAAAAAGAGGAGAAAGAGACGAGAGAAAATGAGGGGATCGAGAAAAAAAAAGAGAGAAAAAAAGGAGAAGAAGAAGGCAGATCAAAGAGGAGAGAGAGAGCATAAGCAAGAGAGAGAGATGAAGTAGAGAGGGAAAGAGAGGACAAAGGGAGAAGATAGAGGGGAGATCGAGAGAGAGAGAGAAGGGAGCCAGCTGCTGCTGCCATCCACCATCGCCGACGCCTCTCGCCGGAATAATTTCAGCGGTCATCTCCTTTTCATTCTAATTTTATTTTCAGGCTTTCCCCTCTTCCCCTCTTTTGTTTTCTCCTATCATTATGTCAAGATCTTGAAGTTTAGCTCCTAATTTTTGGATATAAAAATGGGATGAACTAATGCCCTTTTTAAAACTTCATCACTCTCTGTCTCCAAAACTCATGCTTGTATCTTAATGATTCAATTTATTTTAATTCTTCCAAGTAAATCCTAATTTAAACTATTAAAATAATTATGTCATTTCAGTTCATTGTGTTGGCCCAAGGATTTGGGACCATAGTTTTTTTTATGATGGAGTAGGGATCGAGACCTTCTGTGAAAGCTTTTAACCATTTTTAATTTTTGGGAACAGTTTAACCTTATTTAATTAAAAACCTAATTATGTGAACTACTATTCTGCATAGTCTAGTGGATTGCTATTCAAGGTTGCAACAAATGGACAAGGTTCGAAACCCACCCTTGACAATGACATTTTTATAATTTAATCTATTTTTGTATTCTGACCTAGTGACCTTTTTAAATAAAAAGTATGATGTAATTTTTATATAATTGTTTGCTCTAGTGGTTGAGTTCTAGTTCACAATCTTAGAGGTTTCAGGTTCAAGTCTCCTTAATGTATATTTTTATTCATTTTTTTTTCTATATACCATTTTTTATTATTATTTATTTTTGGTAACATTAGTTAGTAATTTACTTTTCTAGTCCACTTAATTTTAGTGGTTAAAGATTGTTATTTTTGTATAAGAGATTATGGGTTCAAGCCCTCCTAGCCATAATTTTATTTATTTTTGTTTTCTTCCGTGTTTGCTTAATTTTGATCTAATTCAAATATTAAGTCAATGATATGATAATTTAGTATAGTCGAACTATCCTATGATCTTATAAACCATATATTATGTATTACAATTTTAATCCTATGGTTTAAAATACATGCTAATGCAATCAAGACTCCGATATAACTTGTAAGCTAGAATTATTGTTCGATTGTCAAACATCATCTTAGTTTATTAGTTTAGGGACTATATTCCTTGACCGTTTCTTACGTTATAGTATATGATTAGATAGGGCTTTAACATGTGACTAAGACGTGACCTTTATGTATAGGTCCTTATCGAGACAGTAAGCCTAGGACGAGTCGAGCCGAAGAATCAAAGGAACGAACCCTAAGTCACTGCTCTACCCCCAGGAATTGTAAATGAGGTGGGTAATTCTATACTCGTCTATGTGTAAATGAAATGTTGATCTATGGAATCATCTATGGAATGATTTATTAGATATGAATTGATGGGATAATGATTGAGTATGATATTAGATGCTAGCATTATATGAACTGTTATGAAATTTAGATAATTATGCTTATAGATTATTATTGAAATTGATATTATGATACGAAATCATTGCTTGGACGTATGATACCTTACGAGATAGATGTAGTAACCCTCATAAGCGATGATGTTATGCTATTTATTGATGAAGGAATGACACCTAGATGATGCATTCTAGGTTGTAACCTATGTTAGGGAATTATAAGTTGAGATTATTGTTCGATTGACTAACATTTCTATCTATGTTAATAATTTAGGAACCCGGGCACTTGCTATGACATATGATCATCACTCTAGTGTGCTATTACGATATAATCTTATAATAAATCATATCCGAGATGATAGACTTAGAACGAGTATAGTATGATCAAGTTTTAGTTATTATATCTATAAGGTGGGTGATATCCATCAAACATGTGACTTATGTTTCAAAAACATATTCTATTTATGATAATATATATTTGTGATAAATGACGCTTCAGATTACTTTTATGGCCCTATGATTTCTAGTCAACAGTGACTTATGTTTCAAAAGCGTCATCTATTTATGATATCATATGTTTAAGTTTAATCATGCTTCAGATTACTTTTATGGCTCAATGATTTCTAATTAACACGTGGTTTTATGTTTCAAAATCGTGTTATGGTTATGAGAAAAATATGTTTATATAAAAGCATGCTTCAAAGTGCAAAATATTCATTTTATGACTCATTAAAAGCTTCTAAACTCTATGGTTCCCGGTATGAGCACTTGGTGCAGTATTTAGCACTTCGGTGCGGTATGAGCACTTGGTGCATTATGTAGCACTTCGGTACGTATGAGCACTTGGTGCAGTATGTAGCACTTCGGTGCGGTATGATATGAGCACTACAGTGCGGTATGAGCACTTCGGTGTGGTATGGCACAATGGTGCAATTATGGTACTACGGTACGAATATGTTACTTCGGTGAAATTTATATGATAGAGAACCATACTGAGTATTTCATATGTTAATGATCATATATTTTTTATGGAAATTATAGTCAATATGTTTAATATACAAACTATTTAATGAATGATCAAGTATATTTCAGAAATTTAAAATCCCGCTGAGTGTTTTCTGGCACGCAGCCCATCTATTTCTCTAAATATTTTCAGGTACCTGATGACGGCTGCCGGCTGACGTGGACCAATTGGGACTTTCTATGTCATTGACCACTTTTATAATTTCTATTTATTGATTATGTGTAGTTTTGTGGTCAATACGCATGAATTTTTATGCTTCCGCTTTATGATCATGAAACATCTAACTATTTTATGGACATTTGTGAATGTTGTGGTTTTTCGGCACATTTAAAATGTTGAATACTGAATTTTGACTAGACTTGGTCTTACAGGTTTCAATGGTAAACGCTTGTGAGCATGGAAATTTGAATATTTAAACAAAATGCTGACCAAATTTTTATGACCCGAGGAAATTATTTATTTTGAATTGCAAAAATTTATCATCATTTCTTTTGGTTGTGTGTTTTTCATTAGCATCTGGGCCTTCGGGTTCGGGTCGCTACACCTCCCCTGTAAACTGATTCTGACTCGCCCATTGTTAAATCAAAGCAATAGACATAACACACATATGTCCGCCACTGTGCAAGGCTTAAGAACCCAAACTCTATGGATCTTTATTCTCTCCTTTTTTGGTCAGATCAGAGAATAGTATCCTGTTATGATCCTCCTCAATACACATGTCAGTGTATCAGAATAATCAGTTAGTCAAGATACACTAACTATCAGATTATTCTACGGCGTACAATGATTGTTTAGGATCATCTAAACCGTGAGCCTTTTAATACTTTGCAAGGAATTTGATGATATAATCTTTACCGTGTGTTTACCCACACTATATCGTCTACAATGTAAGTATAAGGGAACATGCATATATAAATATAACAATAGATAATATGCACAAACAGTAACTGTAATAATAATCAATCTATATCGTCAAAACCATTGTTAACCGTATACAAAGGCAAGCTTTTAGTATACAATCCTAACAATTTCCCAGTTATACTTAAAGCATGTCTTTTAAGTACAACATAAAAACTTGGCAAAACTCTCAAACTATAAACAAATCTCAAAACGCAATCTCGGATCTGCATCCCACTCCCATTTTCTCCACGTGACCATCAAAGGTCTTAGCCGGCAGGCTCTTCATGAATGGATCAGCCAGGTTGTCCTTCGATGCAATCTTGACCACTGCAACATCTCCTCTCTTAAGGATTTCTCGTATAAGATGCTACTTTCTCTTTATGTGTTTACTTGCCTTATGAGCTCTAGGTTCATTCGAATTTGCCACTGCACCAGAGTTATCACAGTATATCGTGATACTCCTTGTAGCCTCAGAGGCAGCTACATATTCAGCTTCCATGGTGGAGTCAGTGATACATTTATGCTTAATACTCCTCCACGCAACGGCTCCACCTCCCAAGGTAAACACATAGCCCGAGGTAGATTTACTCTGATCTTTATCAGCTAGGAAATTTAAGTTCGTATAACTCAAAAGAATGAGACTATTAGCGCAGTATACCAACATATAATCTCTAGTCCTTTTCAGGTACTTGAGAATATTCTTTACTGTAGTCCAGTGTCGTTTTCCAGGATTAGACTGATATCTGCTTACCATGCCAACCACATAGCATATATCAGGCCTAGTGCATAGTATAGCATACACGAGGCTCCCCATAACCAAAGCATATGGAACCCCCTTCATCTCGTCTATCTCAGCCTGTGTCTTGGGACATATATCCTTGGATAGATGAATTCCATTCTTGAAAGGTATAAAACCTTTCTTGGAATCTTACATATTAAACCTAGCTAGCACCGTATCGATATAGGTTGCCTGGGATAGGCACATCATCCTCTTTTGGCTATCTTGAATGATCTTAATGCCAAGGACATGTCCAACTTCTCCCAAATCCTTCATATCGAACTGCTTGGACAACCACACTCTTATGTTCAATAATACCTTCTTATTGTTTCCAATTAGAGGATGGGTGAATAAACTGACTTCAAAACTTTAAACTGATGCGGAATAGATAGGGCCCTTACTCGTTTTCAATGTTTTATCTGTGCTTCTTAATCAGTTGAGAGAGCCTGACTGAAGCTTAGCTAGTGAGCTGATCAGTTAGAACTGATAGCTTTGAAGACTTAGCTTAGCTCGTCAGTGCAGCCTATGTGTGTGAAGGTGTGCAGTTTAAGAACATGCAAAGCTGAAAGCAATAAGAACAACACACACACGACTTTATAAAGGTTTGAAGCTTCTTACTTCTACATCCTCTCTTCCTTCCGCAGAAGGGCAATCCACTATGCAAGTGTAAAGTTTCTTTATTACAGTTACACAGTGAAGAATTTTCGTTGGACCTGAATACGGCACCCTTCAACCTAAGCACGGTCTCCTTTCCAACTGTTGCTATCCCCAAAGAACAGAGTCATCAGTACATGCTCCTTCTCAGCCGGTTTCTAGGTCGACAGCTCACACTTATCGATCCCAACTACTCGCTGAGACTTTAGGTGCTATTGTCCATCCTTACATGATTTTAAACCCCGCCTGATCTTCAAAAGGGCAGTCTTAAATCTGTTATCAACCTGGAATGCTCCTTTAACTTGAGATGAGTGGTTGATCTTTGAGGGACTGAACTGAGAAGCTTTGCTCTTGCTGTAATTCTGCATCAGCTTAGTAGCTTGCTTTAGACTTTGAAGCACGCCTTCTCAGTTGAGACTTTTCGCACTTAAGAGTATTAAGCTTTGAGCTGTGGGGAGGGAGAAAGAAGAGCTCGTTCTGCAAAATAGCAAAAGTTAGATTGGCAAAAGTCTTGGCCAAAATTGAGTTCACTCTCTTTAAATAGATGAGTGATCTTTTGACCATTGTGATTGGTGAATATTCAGAATTCACCACCGGCATTTTAATGCCTGTAGCCATTTGAAGCTCTTAATGAACTAGCCGTTTGACTTTAATGTCCTCTGCTCTAAGATTTCCTGTCAAGATCTTCATTAACTGCTTGTCAGAGAGAGCAGGTGATTCAGCTATCAGTTTTGGACATTCAGCTGATGGGCTCTCAGCTATCTTGGGTTTTAACTCTGAGATTGTCTAGTTGGCATATCCTAAGCTATCTTGAGCTTCAGTCCTGATACGGTCCAGTTTAGCTGACTTGGCAGCTTAGCTTCAAAAGCATTCAGTTCTGGACTATCAGCTGGCTACTTACTTGAGCTTTTCTCTCCTTGAACTGATCTATGGTCACTTCGGTATTGATCAGTTTAGGGTTAGCTTTTGATGACTGACTGATCTTTGATTAGTTCAGTTTCAGCTTTCAAGTTGGCTCTGTTCCCATCAGTCTATCTTGGCTTTCTACTAGGACTGATGATTACTCATCTATGGATGTCTACCAGTCTCCAAAGTTATCTTTCCCTCTTGTAGCTTTTCGCAAGCTTTGAAGAGTTGACTCTGACTGGTCTAATCAAGACAACCTTGTAAGCTGGTTGACCATGCGTCAAAATAGTTGTCTTATTTCAACTAGACTGATGTCTGAAGTCTTACTTGGTAATTATCCCTAATTTCCAGCTTTTCATAACCTGTAGTTTTTCATTAAATCATCACACATGTTTTGACATTTCATCAAAACCATCAGTTGGGATTTTCCCAACAATTTTCCTAACAATTTTCCCCTTTTTGATGATGTCAAAACTAGTTCTTTGATGATGGAAAAACTGTATGAGGTTATCTTTCATGAATGAGCATCTGAGCCTGTACCAGTTTTTGGTATCAGGGATGGTATCAGACAATGTTCCTAAGAACAGTCTTGGATGCTTGCAGCTTCTAAAAGCTAACTGTTAGACATTCATGAGTATCAGAGCTATGATGTGATCATCAGAGCTTTGATAATAAAATGAGTATTTGAGTAATGAAGCTTAAATAATATGTGAGCTCAACGAGTTTTATCTATAAGGCATTGCTGATAGAGAATGCAGCTTAAATGGCCTTAAGATATTTTGATACTCGTTTGCACAGCTTGAAAAACTTCAAAGGTTTCAGTTCCAAAAATAGCTCAATTCTGATTATCATGCAGATTTTCTTTATTTATCAGAGCGCATGGAAAGCCTTAAGCTATTTAGAGGAACGTATCAGCATGATTTGAATAAATGTATTATCAACAAAATAGCATGTTAGAAACTGATTGAGCAAAGAAGATGAAGAAATGTAGGGAAGTAAAAGAGAGATAATATCAAGAATTGATATTTTATCTTCCTTCTTCAGTTGGAACTGTTCAACACTCAGTTCCTTCTTCTTTTGCTCGATTCTCCTCTTTCATACTTGCAGGAAGAGATGCTTGGTATACTGTGGATACCCCATTCTTGATGTTGTTTCAGCTAGGCATTCTTCCAAGTCCAAAAGTAGTCTTGAGTTGGGCATTGCTCAAATTAGACTTCCCCCTCACGAGTAGCTTCCCCCCTGAGTGGTAGCTTCCCCCTCGGGAGTGGCTTCTCCCTGAAAGGTAGCTTGCCTCAGAAGTTGTACCTCTTGTTGTACTTCTCTTTGGATCTCATCCCAAAGAGTTAGATCACATTGCCAGGGACCATCATATATTTTTCCATATGATTTTCCATCATCAACATATCCTTCCCCCTTTTCGCATCATCCAAAAGGGCGAGCTGATGGAAGTCATAGTTTGGTAGTGACAACTGTGGCAGAAGAGAGAAAGAAGTGGCCAGTAAATTATCGGTGATATGAGGAGCTTGGAGTGCTGGTATAGGAGCGGACAACCATGCATATGACTCCTCTGTCGACATCAGTTGGTCAAGATCAGGTAAAGAGAATGGATCTTACCTGGTAGAAGAAGCTGATGCGAGTCCGATAAGTGGCTCATCCGGTATGGTGATGAGGACATTCTCTTGAAGAGGAGTTGTGGATGAGTTGGAGGGCTCATGGTTGGGAAGGGGTGCATCATGAGGCACTGAGGTTTGAAATCTCTTAATCATAGAATCCATGATTTCTGGGACTGATTGAGGTGTATCAAGAGGATAGTTCATCCAGCTCCTACTTCATTGACCTTTCTCAATCCAGTATGAGTAGCCTCGCTTATCTGCCATTAGCAGCATTGTGGAATCATCCACTTGGAATCTCCACATGTGAAATTGGAGATATCTTCGAAGATGTTCGAAGAGAAAGGGGCTGAGATCCCTTATTTAACCAAAAAAAATTTACAGTTATTGGTCAAGGCTTGTATTGAAGCCTTCTTCCAGAGTTTCTAGTTCAGCGATGTAAAGAGACTCACTAGTTGCAGGTGCAGTTAACTCATCACTTATATAAGTAAAGTCATCACTGCCAGTCGAAGACTGATCTGCATCAGCCAGAGGTTCAGCGTAAAGGAGCGGCTGCTTTTCTTTGGCTGGGTTGTGGTCCTCCGTTAGCTAAAGTCTCGACTTTCTAGAGCAGCCAGTTACTTTATGATGTCTACGATAAATGTAAACTGTAGGAAGAAGATCTCTTCTAGTGAGATAAAATCCACCAGGAACTGTTTCAAGCTGCTCCTCGATGATGTGACTGAGTTGATTGGCAAATCCTAACTTGGCTTTGAATGTGCCAGAGGTTAGGTCGATATTAGCACGCCTCACATGACTATGAAGCTGAGCCAATATAAAGGATGCCCAATCAGCTTTGCATCCGTAATATATGGCGGCCATGAGATGAGAGGTGTTGTCATTGAACTGCGCGTTGGTGATGCAGCTGAGCAAAATATGCATCACAATGTCCATGATCTGGACCATTGTTGGAGGGAGACTATCTTTCAAATTATTTGAAAAGTCTCGATGATCAACTTGTGGAAGCTTCCAGTCATTCCACAACTCCAACTTTGAAGGGAGCGCGAGTTCATCCACCTTTGGGCCTTTATCGGGAAGCTAAAATAGTTTGGTTAACACATCCTTGTTGATGATGATAACCTGATGTTGGACAACAGACAGTATGTTTTGTCCAGTGATCTCCGCATTGTAGTAGAACTCAACTACAAGCGAGAGATGTTTCCTCTTGGGCTGAGTTGTCATGAAAGACAAGAACCTGCATGTCTTCAATGAATGAAAGATCATACTAGTCTTCTCTGGACCTAATCAAGCTTCAAAGAGCTCTCGGTCAACGTACTTATCCTTTCTGAGCTTCTTTATTAGAAGCTTGATGTTCATCGAGTTAAATGAAGAAGCCATTTTTCGATGATATGATATGAGCAAGAAGGAGATTTGGATAAGTGAGAAGTCAAGGAGAATGAATGAGTTGAGAGAGAGTGTGTTGTCTCTGTTGAGAGTTCTTGTTTTTCATTCAACTTCTCCGCTGCTTATAAAAGCAATGATTTGGCATGCATTTAACCATAGCAATTGAGTGCTTACTGGCTGATCAACTATCTGATTTGAAAGAAAGTTAGCTGATTAAATGATGCATGCATCTCAACCGTCCACTTGGACTAATTCTTTTTTATCAAGCGGCTGAGATCTGAGGGTTTGAAAATCTGAGTAGTTGCCATAAATAGCAAAATATTTTGCTATAAGATTTACTATTTATATCCCTCAGATAATTCATCTCTTTATACTTTAATGCTGAGTATAGAGACTTTAATGGCAACTCAGATGAATAGTAAGCTTATTTTGAAATGTTAAGAATAAATTTTTCAAAAATAAGCTTTAAGGAATAGAGAGTAGAGAAGCTTATCAAGGAGGATTGATCAGGCAGCTGATGAGAAGAGGGACTTGGAGCTCGAGGCCTCAGTTTCCTGCTAAACTGATGATATCGCCTTTAAACTGATTTAATCAGTTTTGTTGAGCAGCTGCTGATTAACTTTTCATCAGTTTCCTCTTCGTGAGTGGTCGAACTGGACTAGCTTTTCTGCTTTCTATGGAGCTGTTTTACCTTTTCCTTTTGGAAGCTGAACTGATGATGTCCTGAAAAGGATCAGTTTTGGCTGCAGTCTCAACATGATGAAGTTGCTTAAGAGCAACTGCTGAGTTGGTCAGCTTCAAGGTGGTGATGATACGATCCTAGCCGGGGTGCCAATGGTCGAGTTCGAGCATTCAGAGAAGCTGACGCGAGTGGCAGCGCGAGTGCTGGCGCGAGTGAACCAGTCGCGCCAGAGACGTGTTTGGCTTTGGACTGAGCGCGAGTTACAGCGTGAGTGGTTGCGCGAGTAAGCCGGTCGCGTCTGCGACGTGTCCTGATCTAGGCCTGGCGTGAGCTACAGCGCGACTCGGGGCGTGAGTGGGCCCGAGTCGCGCCTATTTGGACTGTTGCGGATTTATCCGATTTCTATTTATTTATTTCCTTTTTAGATTAGGATTTGACTTTTAGGGTTGTTTTATTTGTGCCCACCTATATAAGGGCTTGCATTATAATTCATTAGACAGATTTTGATATATTAAACTTGAGAATTCTCTCTAGAGATTTTTATTGAACCGTGTGTCGTGTTCATCCGACTTATCAAACAGTAATTCATAACTGTTTGTGGCGTCTTCGATTTTCATCCAAGGTTCTTATTTCCAATCATAGTTGGGTTATAGGTTTCATATACCTATAGTTCATCCGTGTTGAGAAGTTCGGGTCGAGGATTCCGTCTCTGGCAATCTGATACAAGTCCTGGGGTTCCGAGGATCGCATCAAGTGGTATCCAGAGCCAGGTTGTACCATGTTCCATTTATCATTTAATTTCTGTAATTTAAATTCTCGCCTATAGTTATAAAAAAACAGAGACGATATCAGCATATAAAAAAAAACAAAAAGAGAAAAGTCGCTGATTTAAAAAAAATATTATGTAATTTAAATTCTGCGTTTTTGTTACGTTTTATTTGGTTATTTGGGTTCTCGAGAGCTTATATATCATCCGTAGAAAAGTAAAAAAAAATTCACGAAATTTCAAAAATTTTCGAATTTTTGATAGTGAATTTTGGGCAATTTTGTGGTGTTGATATACTTTTTTTGGGAAGCTATATTTTGGTGTTTGGAGTATATTAAGCATTATTGGTGGTAGTGGTTAAAAAAAAAAGGGACGAAAAAAAAAGGTCCAAAACTGCAGGAACGGGAGGTGATGTAGACAAGGATCTACATCCTAAAAACATGATGGAGGCCATACAACAACAATTGGGAAAGTTATTTAAGACCGAGATGGCTACATTGACAAAAAGACTTGACAACATGGAAGCCTCAATACAGGAGCAGACTGACCGTGGTGATAGAGGAGGAGGAGGTCGAGGAGCTCAAATGGAGGCTAGACGTTACCTGCATGTAGAGAGGGAGAGAAGGAAGTACTATGAAACCGAGTCTAAAGACTATGATGAAGACGATCGATACTCGGCTAGTTGGGGATGGAGAAATAGGAGAAGGCAGAATCGGGCGGATGATCGTCTTGGCAATATATAGATGAACATTCCTTCTTTTCAGAGGAAGAATGATCCAGCCCTATACTTGGAGTGGGAGCAGAGAGTTGAGATGATATTCGACTGCCATGAATATTCCGAGTTGAAGAAGGTCCAGTTAGCAGCTGTTGAGTTCTCTGATTACGCTATCGTGTGGTGGGATCAGTTGAGAGCCACTAGGCGGCGTAATAGAGAGCGGCCAATAGAGTATTAGGCAGATATGAAGGCAATTATGAGGTGATGTTTTGTGCCTAGCTACTACTACCGAGAGTTGTACAACAAGTTGCAAAGCTTAAGGCAAGGTGCAAGCAGTGTTGATGAGTATTTTAAAGAGATGGAGATATCAATGATCCGAGCTAATGTGGAGGAGGATCCGGAAACTACTATGGCAAGATTCTTAGCGGGTCTACATAGGGAGATTCGGGAGATAGTGGAGCTACAACATTATGTTGAGTTGGAAGATATGGTACACATGGCCATCAAGGTAGAAGACCAACTTAAGAGAAGGGGCGGCTACAACCGTTCAAATTCCTCTACATGGAAATCAAATCCAAAAACTGGTACTTCATCATGGAAGTCGAACCAAGGGAGTAGGGAAGATTGGAGGCTACCGACTAAGCCAAATGTTGAAGCACCCACCAATGAGTCCAGTTCCAGAAATCGAGATATCAAGTGCTTCAAGTGTCAAGGAAGAGGACACATAGCCAATCAGTGTCCGAATCAAAGGGTGATGTTGCTGCGGGATAATGGAGAAATTGTGACTGATGAGGAAGAAGTTGATCCTGAGATGCCGGCGTTGGTGGAAGAAAGTGGCGAAGAGTATGTAGCACCACCAGCACTCACGTTGGTCACAAGGAAGTCACTGAATCTGCACACCAAATGTGTGGAGGAAGAGCAGCGGGAGAATCTGTTTCATACTAGATGCCACATCCATGATAAGGTATGTAGTGTGGTAATAGATGGTGGAAGTTGTACTAATGTGGCTAGTGTGTTTTTGGTAATGAAGTTAGGATTACCTGTCCTAAAGCATCCGAAACCATATAAGTTACAGTGGTTGAATGACAGTGGGGAAACCAAGGTGAACAAGCAAGTGAGGGTGCCATTCCGGATTGGAAAATATGAAGATGAGGTATTATGTGATGTGGTACCAATGCAGGCGGGGCATTTATTGTTGGGACATCCGTGGCAGTATGATAGACGTGTGGAGCATGATGGTTTCTCAAACAAATATTCATTTGTGCACAAGCAGCGGACAGTGACACTTGTTTCTTTGACACCATCTCAAGTATTTGAGGATCAAGTAGCACTGCAAAAAGAGGCGGACCAAATGAAGATAAAAGGGGAACAATCGAAGGGAGAAAGGAGTGGACGAGATTTCATACACCATTCATGTTTTGCCCGACCAAGCCGATTCCAAGGGAATCAAGAGACCGAGCTGCATAATAATCTTACACATCCTGTTTTCTGTAATATTGTGTCCTTACAGGTTGACAAAGGAGTTATCTTTGAATTTTCACTAAAGGAATTGTTGGAACTCTCAAAACAAACAAGGATACCGATGGCGGATGTATGGTCAAGAAAGGTGAGATGGCGAGCTCGTGTTGATGAAGAACCGGATTTGAGGACAAATCCCTTTCAAGAGAAGGGGAATGATACGATCCTAACCGGGGTGCCAATGGTCGAGTTCGAGCATTCGGAGAAGCTGACGCGAGTAGCAGCGCGAGTGAACCAGTCGCGCCAGAGACGTGTTTGGCTTTGGACTGAGCGCGAGTTATAGCGCGAGTGATGGCGCGAGTAAGTCGGTCGCATCCGCGACGTGTCCTGATCTGGGCCTGGCACGAGCTACAGCGCGACTCGAGGCGTGAGTGGGCCCAAGTCGCATCTATTTGGACTGTTGCGGATTTATCTGATTTCTATTTATTTATTTCCTTTTTAGATTAGGATTTGACTTTTAGGGTTGTTTTATTTGTGCCCACCTATATAAGGGCTTGCATTATAATTCATTAGACAAATTTTGATATATTAAACTTGAGAATTCTCTCTAGAGATTTTTATTGAACCGTGTGTCGTGTTCATCCGACTTATCAAACAGTAATTCCCAACTGTTTGTGGCGTCTTCGATTTTCATCCAAGGTTCTTATTTCCAATCATAGCTGGGTTATAGGTTTCATATACCTATAGTCAATCCGTGTTGAGAAGTTCGGGTCGAGAATTCCGTCTCTGGCAATCTGATACAAGTCCTGGGGTTCCGAGGATCGCATCAGGTGAGCTCTTTAATTCCTCTGCAGGATGAGCTGGACTGATTTACCATTAGTTTTGTAGCTCTTTAGCAAGACTTGATAAGAGGAGTAACATAGCCTCTGAATAGGAAATCTGGAGACGTAGCAGTATCTTCATCGTCTTTCGCTCCATTGTGTCCATGGTATTGACTCACTAGGCTTACCACAATTTGAGTATGAGATAGATCTTGATCTATTTTTTCAATGGTACCCGCAACTTGTAAATAAGCCTATTTTGACTGAATTGGATCAAAATTAAGTTTTAGGCAACATCGATCGACTGGATTGTTGGCAAACTGCTTTTCAGTTGGAACTCTTTGCGATCTCAAGCTGGCTTGAACATCAGCTAGCATGGCCTTAGCTGGAATGTTGTTATCAAGTCGATGCTTCATAATCCGCTGAACTTGCACAATAGTTGGAGGAAATGAATTTGAAGCTCCAATCCATTTAATACTCCAAGTCTCTTCATGATGCCAAAAGCTCATGCCATGAAAGGCAGTTAGCAAGAAATGTGACTGGATTGACATAGAATGTCTTTAGTTATACTAGTAAAAGTACCGGTGCAGTTGTTTCAACAACTGATTGTCTTGCTTGGCAACAAAAGTGAAGTGAGTGAGAAGGAGATTCATTACATCCTTTTGTGCACTCTTGACTGCATATTCGCCACTATAGAAAGTGCAAATGTTGTCTTCAGTCAGCTGGACAGGAGGGCAGGCTCTCCTGAAGTAATCAGCTCCATAATTTGGATGAGGGATTCTAATGAATGGAATGAGCTCATCTGGATTAGTATAGGGCTTGAAGTCAACTGATGATCCATTTTTGGAGTGTGGAGTGGGAACTTCATTGGCAGCAGAACTACTTGAAGTTGTATTGCTAGTCTTGGCTTTAGATCTCCTCTTCTTCTTGAGTGACTGAAGATGCGATTTCTCTTTCTTGGGAATCCTGTAAGATATGAGGACTAGTAGCGTGTCATCATTTGGAAGATTCAGCATATCTTCCAGCAGCTTGCTCATTCTTAGAACAAGTCCTACCCTGGACTCAAATTTCCCAGTCTTCTTTGAGTCGACAGTTTCGATGACTTGATATTTGAATTGGAAGAAGACAAACTCTGCCCAACTAGCTTCCAATCCTTCAACAAGGTGTATCATTACCTTATATATTTCTTGAGTTAATTGACTTAAGCTTCCAATGGCGCTGAACATCATTTTGTTCTTGATATCGAGCATAACCCCATACTCGGGCTTCAGATCAGTTTTAGCTGTGGTAAAACTTCATTTCTTGGAGCAAGTTAAAGTATGTCATTCTTTTCAGTATGGTTCAGCTGAATCTTTCAGATCTTGAACCCTGGAGCCTTTTCTGGGATGTTGAAAGATTTTTGCAATCTTTCTTTCAGTGATTTGAAGTTTCTTTCCTTGAATCACTGATTGTATAACCTTCCCATCTACAGTGACCTTTGCTTAAAGCAGGAACTCACTTACCAAGTCTTGTATGAAGAGCCTTGGAGGAGTTTCAAGGTAGTTCAGAATTCCGGTCTTATGAAGATTGACCAGAAGAAAAGGATTGTTTGATTCCTTAAGAATCAATTGAAATTTCTATCTTTTCATAAATTTATCTCTCATCATTTTCTCTTTGAAAGAAGTAAGAGCTTTGGATGATTCAGCCATTTGTTTGAAAGCTTTAGCTGAGTTCGAATTGAAGCTTTTTGAGAGAGAGAGAGAGAGAGAGAGAGAGAGAGAGAGAGAGAGAGAGAGAGAGAGAGAGAGAATACTCTTTTGAAATATGATTTTTCTTTAAGAGTATGAATTGTTTCTTTCAGTGATTTGAAGTTTCTTTCCTTGAATCACTGATTGTATAACCTTCCCATCTACAGTGACCTTTGCTTAAAGCAGGAACTCACTTACCAAGTCTTGTATGAAGAGCCTTGGAGGAGTTTCAAGGTAGTACAGAATTCCGGTCTTATGAAGATTGACCAGAAGAAAAGGATTGTTTGATTCCTTAAGAATCAATTGAAATTTCTATCTTTTCATAAATTTATCTCTCATCATTTTCTCTTTGAAAGAAGTAAGAGCTTTGGATGATTCAGCCATTTGTTTGAAAGCTTTAGCTGAGTTCGAATTGAAGCTTTTTGAGAGAGAGAGAGAGAGAAAGAGAGAGAGAGAGAGAGAATACTCTTTTGAAATATGATTTTTCTTGAAGAGTATGAATTGTTTCTTCTGTTGTTGTTGTTTTTTCTCAAAATTTTTGAGTAATGGATTTTATGAGTGAGGAAAGAGACTCATAAATTTGTTGGTTGAAAGAATTAAATGCCCCCTTGTCGTTTTCTTTTGGCTTTTGATTTTGAGCTCAGGACCAACGGTCAAAAATAATAAATACTGACACAAGCATTTATTTAAACCAAAAGATTTTTATTTATGAAAATATTTAAGAAATAAACTGATTTACAAGAAGTTATCCTAAGGCGTCTAGTCAGCTGACTTATGAGGCATCAGGTCTTCTTGTGATCAGTTTTTCTTTTCTTCGGGATTGGCTCACTGGGACTGTTCGACTCTTCTTTGTGATACCTTTCTTCAGAAATCTTTAGTCAAGTATGAGCTTGCAGCTCCTTAATTGACTCAGACAGCTGTCTTACCTGGTCTTGCAGATGTTTGATTAGTTCTTCATAGTGGATTGCAGGTTGAACTGATGGACAGCTGGGCTGCGTGTCTGTTTGAATGTCATCAGTTGATTTGATCCTTGAGTCTACTATTTTCTTCTTTTTCTATATACTGTCCCTTTTGGAATCGGTCTTTTCTTTAGCCTTCTCTATCCCTTGTGTTGAGTTCTTTGACTGAGTTGATGCTGAGCTTCCTTTAGCTTTCTTTTCAGTAGACTCAGTTTGAACTAATGTTGCAACTGCCTTTTGACTGCACTTGATTCAGCTTGTCCCTTTCCTTCATACTCCATTGACATGAACGTTGGAGGTTCCTCATCAGAGTCAGATGATTCCATTTTGATTGGTTCAATCATCTTGGCCTTTCCTTTTCCAAGGACCTTTGGTGTCTTGATTAATAACCTCTGCCATGTTTGATATTCTCTGAACTGTAATGGCATTTATGTCATTCATCTGAGTGACTTAGGTAGAAAGTCATCTGGATTGACTGGTTTGACTATGGTTTCCTCGATCATTAATTCTGGAAGCTGGTTTTCTAGAGTTAGGCTGGTCGATTCAGGAAGCACATCTTTTGTGGAAAGCTTTTATCGCTGATGGTTTTTACTTCGACAATTTCCACGTATTTCTTTAGTTGATCAAAGAAGTGTTGTGCCCAATATGTTTTCATTTCTCTGCAAATGGACTTGTAGATTTGATATTTGGGCACTGTCATCTCTAAAAGGCTTCATGATGCTCTTGTGAGCATCCTGGCGGTGGTCATAGCTAACACTTGATATTCCTCCTTAAATTTGGTTATCATGTGATTGCTATGATATTCTTGAGTGATTGATTTCTTTTTCCACTCATTGTAGTGTGGTTCAGGATTTACCCACACATCTTCAATCTTTTTACCACGAGTTGGAATTTTGAAAATCTTCCGCAGGATCAGTGGAGTGATAGTGAGTTCTCTTCCTCTTACTTGAGTGATTATCTCCTGAGAATTCTCTCTGTATTGTGAGTTCAGAAAGAACTCTGCCACGACCTCAAGATAAACTTTTGAGGGAGCTCTTTCAGTGAAGGTTTTTAGCTTGGCTTTTTTTACTAGTGTGATGATCATTTCACATAGTTCTGAGTTTCTATAGGACTCTCTGAAAGCCACATGATTGAGGAATTTGTCATGATATAGATAATTTCTAAACGCCATGGAACCTTACCAGAAAGTTTAAACTTGTACTTTTTTCGATGTTCATTGGTAGAGAATTGAGCCATTGAGGAAGAGTTTTGGGAAGATTTGAAAGGTTTAGGAGAAAAGAAATTCTGGGTGAATTTTGAGAGACTGAGTACTTGAGTTCTTTGGTCAGCTGTGTAGGGGATTTGGGAAAACAGCTAACCTATTTATAGACTCAAGTGAACGGTGAATCCAACGGTAAAAAAGGATTTGATCGAAAATCAAAATCAAACAGTTCCGATTAATCCGTCGATTTTAATTTCAAATTTATCCATTGAGATTAATGAGAAGAGAAAGCGGGACCAACGATAATATTGAGAAGAAATGTCATTTTACCATTCAGTAATAAATTCAACTTTTAAACTTATTTGATATTAGCTCTCCTGTAGTCTCCACGTGGCATTGAGCTGCTGACGTCATTAGTTGGCCTTACGACTGATGACCTTCTTGGCTTGGAGTGATCGGTTCCAGCTGGAGTCTCTTTGGCGTTGACTCCTTGTCAGCTTAAGTTGTCCTCTTGAGCATTGCTCCACCTAAGCTTTTCAGCTGCTTCCTTCAGCTGAAGCTTTACCCTCTTCAGTCAGTTTTGAATTCAACTGCCCTCATCAGTTGAATGTGACTGGTTGAGAACTGATGCCTTCTGCGATCAGTTTACTCATTTTCATCCATCAGCTTCTATGTAGCCTGTGTCGTTTCTTTAGAACTGATATGGACTCATCAGTTTAAGCTCCAAAGCTTAGTTAACTGATGCCATCTTAGGTCAGTTCTCATCATCAGCTGGAGTGCTCCTCTTCACTCCTTCTTTTGGTTGATCATCGTCCTACTTTAAAGCTTGTTCGAGCAATCAGTTGGATGCACAACTCAACAAATCTAGCTTCTGGCAATGGCTTGGTGAAGATATCAACTATCAACTGCTCTGTGTTGACATATTTGATGCATATGTCTTTCTTCTTGATGTAATCTCTGATAAAGTGGTGTCTGATATCAATGTGCTTCATCCTTAAATGCAATACTGGATTTTGAGATATTGCAATAGCACTATTGTTATCACAGTAGATTGGCACTTCTTAAGTCTTCACCTTATAATCCTTGAGTTGTTGCTTCATCCATAGGATTTGAGCACAACAACTTCCAGCAACTATATACTTGGCTTTAGTTGTTGACGTGGCAACTGAGTGCTGCTTCTTACTAAACTAGGATATCAGTTTGTTCCCAAGAAACTGACATGTTCCACTGGTGCTTTTTCTGTTGATTTTGCATCCTCTAAAGTCTGAGTCTGAGTATCCGGTTAGACTCAAGCTATCATCTCTGGGATACCATAACCCAAGATTTATGGTTTCCTTGAGGTACTTCATGATCCTCTTTGCTGCTTCGAGATGACTTTTCTTCGGGTTGACTTGGAACCTTGCACACAGTCCGACTGAGTAGGAGATGTCTGGTCGGCTGGTGGTTAGGTAGAGAAGGGATCCAATGATTCCTCTGTAGTGTGTCTGGCTGACTGATTCTCCTTCTTCATCGAGGGTCAGCTGCACTAATGTATTCATTAGAATCTTGAGAGATTTTCCCTTATCGGTTCCAAACTTCTTGACAAGCTCTTTGGTGTATTTGGCTTGATTGATGAAGATTCTATCTTCCAGCTACTTCACTTAGAGTCCTACGAAGAATGTCATTTCTCCCATCACGCTCATCTCGAATTCGCTTTGCATCAGTTGAGCGAATCGAGTGTAGAGATCTTTACTCTTGGATCTAAAAATTATGTCATCCACATAAATTTGAACCATCAAGGTCTCAGTTGATCATTCTATTCTGAATAGACTGCAATATATGACTCCTTTCTGAAACCCATTCTTCAGCAAGAACGTTGTAAGGGTTTCATACCAAGCTCTTGGCACCTGCTTCAGGCCATATAGAGTTTTCCTCAGCTTGTAGACTTGATCTCCGATTTCGAAGTCTGGAGGTTGCTCAATATACACATCCTCCTTGAGCATCCCTTGCAAGAATGCACTTTTCACATCTATTTGATAGACCGTATAATTGTTGTGAGCTGCATAGGTGAGGAACAATCTGATGCCTCCAATCTTGCAACTGGTGTGAATGTCTCATCAAAGTCGATCACTTCACTTTGAGAGTACCCCTTGGCTACTAGTCTGGCATTGTTCCTTGTGATCACGCCTTGTTCAACCAGTTTGTTGCGAAATACCCACTTAGTCCCAATGACTTTTTAGGTTTTCGGCCTATCAACAAGAAACCACACATCATTTCTTGTGAACTGGTTTAGCTTTTCTTGCATCGCAATAATCTAGTCTCAGTCTTCAAGTGCTTCCTTGACGTCGGCTGGTTCCATCTGAGAGATGAAGTATGTGAAGAGTGCATGCTCCGTTGACCCTCTGGTCTGGACTCTGCTTCTTGGATCACCAACAATTTTGTCGACTGGATGGCTTCAGAACCATTTGGGAATAATGGCTTCTGTTGTGCCTTTAGCTATTTCATCAGTTACTCCATCAACTAATCTTTCGGCTGCTCTATCAGCTGATTCTTCGGTTGGTCCATCAGCTGATTCTTCGACTGGTCCATCAGCTGCTGTCTTGGCTCCAGCTTGTTCTTCAATTTCACCGATTCTTCCCCCTATTTTAGTTATGGGATTTGAGGTTTCACTACAATTTGTGTCCTCATTGACCAAGTTATCTTCAACTGGTCTAGAATCAGTTTCAATGCCATCTTCTAGTGAAACTTCAAATTGTTCTGGGACAATGTGATCAACATAGTCCAACAAGTTTTCATTAGGCAATGCTTGCTCTGATGTACAGTTTTTCTCTTTGTTCCTGTACTCATTAGCAAGTTCATCAAATACCACATGACATGTTACTTCCACAACTAGTGTTCTTTTGTTGAACACTCTGTAAGCTTATGAATGAGGGGTATTATAGCCGAGAAAGATCCCCTCATCAGCTTTGGCACTGAAAGCTTTCAGCTGGGATTTGCCATTAATGTGGATATAACATTTGTAGCCAAATATCTTAAAGTAAGAGATAGAAGGCTTACAATGCTTGAACAGCTCGTAGGGTGTTTTGTCACGGGTGATGACTATGGCACTTCTGTTTTGTGTGTGGCAGGCTGTGTTAACTACCTCTGTGACAAGTCCAATTTATCTCGTGTTTTTGTGTCTTTTTCTCGTTCTTTTGTCTTTTGTTTTTTGTGTTTTTTGAGTTGGAAAGAGCCAGAATGGGCACAAGGGTAGGCAGGAGGCAGGAGAATCACTTCTGAAGGGCACAATGGTGCCAATGATACTGAGATGGACAATAACTTCTCAACAGAAAGCTCTCTCTCGAGCCTGGCGGATATCGCCCACCATTCCAGCAGAAGCTGAAGGAGAAGTTTGTGATCATGCACACAACAACCCGAGAGTGATTGGAGTGAAGGAGAGGAGATGAGGGCACAAGAGCAATCGCAATCAGCTAAAGCAGGAGCAGTGTACCCTAGCCGCCTAAGAAAAGAAGAGCCACGGAAGAAAAGTGAGATCTTCTAGAAGAAGGATCGGCTTATAAGGAAAGTTGCTATGTCGGCTATACTAGAGCACGACGAGTACAGAATCTGCGACTCAAAATCTTCTAAATAAGGGAAGAATCTACCAGATATGGAAAGACGTGGGCACAACGGTTGTGGACTGGGCTGAAGATCCCCCGGCCTGTGGGGGAATTTACTTTGTGTTCCTTGTACTCCTATATAAGTAGATGCATAGCATAAAAACAAACATCTCTACACGCACATATAATTTATTTAGTTTTATTTAGTAATTTAATTTCCGTTGAACAATCTTAAGCCTTATGCCCGCAGGCAGTTAAGATTTACAGTTTATGTTCCTCAATCCAGCGTTGGTGTTGGATTTATTTTGCTCTTTAATATAAGTAAGTTTTTCATTTATATTATGTGTTCTTTCAATTCTTTTTAAGTATTTTTATTGTTCTAAGTCTAGCATGAGCAGCTAGACTCGTTATTCCGGATTGAACAAGGTTAACAACTTAATGAACACGTAAGAACTGTGAGGCTTATGGGCATAAACTGTGTGAATTTGGTTCCATCCTGTAATCATTTTCTTCATTGCATTATATAGTGTGCTAAACTAGTTAAATATGGTTGATCACTCATTAATTAGAATTGTGTTCACTACCTCTATAAATGGTCAATGAATCGTAGTTGTGTGTTGGTCATAAAGGGATGGGATGCATCACGGGTACTGAGGGCATAAGAGAGATCTTTATCTAGGTAAATCTGGGTCTATCTAGATCATAATGCTGCTTTCTTGCTTACAATCATATGAGAGATCGGGGTTTGGTAACAAGTTAGGGTTTAGGGGACGAGAGATCACCTCTAGGCTAAACTGAAAGGATAGATTGGGTAAGTGTGAGAGATCTGTTGCATATAACCAGGTAAATAGATTCACATAAGTAATCAGTGTGCCCATGATCGGTCAAGTGTTTGTTAAGTTCGAAATCTGAGTTCTAATCCGGAATACCTTTACTATTAATATTTTCTTGTCTTTTGCTTTGTTTTGTTATTTTAGTTTACAGTTTATTACATACAAGTACAGAGATCACAACAATCCTCAAATCTTTTGGAAAAGTGACACTGGAAGATAGAATTCGCAGCTCCTCGTGGGATCGACCCTTACTCACATTAGCTTGCTACGCCTTCCTGTGGGCATAAGGCTAACTCTCTCATGAGAATTATTCAGATCGTGAAACGACCGCACGTTAGAATTGGCACCATTGTCGGGGAGCTGGTTCTTGAAATTCTATTTTTCCAACTTGTTTGTCTGACCGGTGGATGCACAACAACTCTGAAAGAGATTTCTTGTACGATCCAGAACCTGAGAAAACTCTAAGGAGGAGGAGAGCAGAAGCACGGAGGGCACAACAAGCAGAGAGACTTGCTCTTGAAAGAAATATGGAGTAAGAAAGAGCACAACTGGAGAGAAATGAAACCAAGGTTAGCCCCGATGGCTGAAGAAGAATGAAGAACGTTGAGGCAATTAGTCTTTCCGACTAACATGAATTTACATTCCATGGGCATAACACTCCCAGCCATTACTAGAAGCTGGGAGTTGAAGGCAAGTTTCATCCAAATCTTACCCAAATACCATGGGATGACTAGAGAAGACCCTCAGAGGCATATTCAAGATTTTGAGATGGTGTATCAAACTCAACCCACGGATGGGGGAAAAGAACAATATGTGCAGCTTGTCTCATTCCCGTTCACTCTTCATGACGGGGCACGAGACTAGTTATACACCCTGCCAACTTGCAGTATAACCACATGGGCACAACTGCAGCAGAAATTCCTGGAGAAATATTTTCCTGCATCCCGAGTCCAGGAGATGAGAAGAAGGATCGGAACCATGAAGATGGGCATAAATGAAAGTTTCTACGACTACTGGTGCCGATTCCAGAGCATGTTGACGAAATTCCCACAGCACCAGATTACAGATCATGACCTGATCCAGTATTTCATCTCTGGGTTGAGACCACATGACAAAATCATTGTCAATGCCTCGTGTAGAGGATCTATCCCGAATAAATTACCAACTAAAGCCTTCAGGATTTTGGCAGAAATGGCTGATGAAAATCGAGATGAAAGTGTCGAGGGCACAAGGACAGTTTCAGATGCTGGGAAATCAACAGACCTTAAATAATTTTTGACCAGATAGAGAAAGTGATGAACCATACTGGGCACCAAAGAAAAGAGTGTGTGGAGTGTTCAAGAGTGTGGCCCATTTCACTGATGAATGCCCAACACTACAGGAGGAGGACGTTGCTGAAGTTAACTCTCTCGTTGGGCATAACAACAACAACAACAGGAGATATGATCCTCACTCTCAAACATATAATACTGGATGGAGGGATCACGAGAATTTCAGATTGAAGAGGAATGATGCCCACCAACCAGATTTGCCACCTCCACAGCCGAGGGCACGAGAAGAACCCAACTTAGCCGAACTAGTCCATGCCATGTCCAAGGAGAATGTGAAGTCACAGCAGGAGATTGAAAGGTTCAAACAAGAAACAAGGGCCGGTCTACAGCATGTGAGCAAGCAAATTTCTCAATTAGCTCAAGACCTTGCCCAACTAAAGGAAAGAAACGGGCAATTACCATCTAAAGTGGTAAATCCCCGAGAGCAAGTGAACGTTGTGACCACAAGGAATGAAGAGACAGCAATAAAAGCTGAACAGAAAGGAGACACTGAAGGCATAACGAAAGAAGAGGAGCAGACAAAGGAAGAGGTCGCTAAGCCCACAGGGCAAGAAAAAAAGAAGAAGCCTCCCTTTCCTGAACGTCTTGCCCACGACAGAAAAGAAGAGGAGATGAAGGAACTCCTCAAGGTCTTTTGGAAAGTGGAAGTCAATATTCCACTATTTGATGCGATAAGGCAGGTTCCGCGTTATGCCCGTTTCCTAAAAGAGCTGTGCACCAAGAAGGTGCGATTTGAAGATGATGCAAGACTTTTCATGGGAGAAAATGTCTCTGCAGTGCCATAAAAGATGCCTAAGAAGTGTGAAGATCCTGGCATGTTCGTCATACTATGCATAATTGGGAGCAAGAGGATTGAAAGAGTAATGCTTGATCTCAGTGCATCCATAAACGTCATGCCCATGATTATTTATGAAGAGTTGAATCTGGGACCACTCAAAGAAACAAGGGTGATCATCCAGTTGGCAGACAGATCAAATGTATATCCCGAAGGTCTAATAGAAGATGTTTTGGTGAAGGTGGGAGAATTGATTTTCCCGACAGATTTCTATGTCCTGGACATGGGCAAAACGACACCAACCACATCTGTTCTATTGTTAGGGAGGCCTTTCATGAAGACTGCTCACAACAAAATTAATGTCGATGAGGGAACGCTGACATGTGAGTTCGATGGTCAGATAGTTGTGTTCAACATTTATGAAGCCATGAAGTACCCACAAGATCCAGTGTCAGTTCACTTTGTGAACCATTATGCTCAATCTCAAGCTATTCTAGGTCGCATGAACAACCAAGAGCCCCTGGAATGGGCACTGCAAGCTGAGTTGACTTACTATGATGCCCTCAACAAAGATAAGGATACCAGAGACGCTATCATGATGCTGTACTGTGGCATCCCCCGAATGGATGTAGAAGAATAGACTAACAATGTGAGCGTGCCTTGAATTTTTTTTTTAAATAGAAAGAAAAATATTGGAAGAACTCAAGAAAGGATAAGATTTACTTCCATACATAATTTACATAAATATATTAAGGGAAGAAAGAGTACTCCGAAGTTAAAAGAGTACAACAGGGAAGATAAAAGTTTATATATAATAAAAACAGTGAACTTCAAAGAAGTTTCACGCTTGAACAAAAATAGAGTGAAAGGATGGTGCAAAAAGCTCAAAAACAAAAGCCCATCAGGTCGTCATCCATATACATAGACCCACATGAACTCTTGGAAACTCCACATCCCGCACCAAGCACTTTTTGTTAGTTTTGTATACTAGAAGACTTGTCTTTGTATACTTTTCTGATAATATGATGATATGAAATGAAAGTTATTACAGTCACTGTTTGCATTTAGATTATGTTCTATAATTTTTCTATGCAATGTTCCATATACTTACATTGTAGATGATATGGTGTGGGGAGTCACACGGTAAGATCATATCATTAGAATCTTGTATTGTATAAGATCATATTTTATTACTTTGATTTATCAATGAGTAAGATCTTTTCGTAGATCGAATTCGATATCTTAGGTAACAACAATGTATACATGATGTCTCGAGCAGTGTGCATGAGCACCGTGTCCTGGTGCGCCAGGTTGATGATGTTCTCTTGAGGAAACGCAAGTTCATGTTGAAACCCTGCAGGTGGAATTTATTCCTTACATGGTACAGCTTGTGTGGTACTACTCAAGGTTTTAGGTGTTAATTAATTATAGATGTCAGAGGCTAACATAATTAATTAATGAACATTATATCTTAAACACGGGGAATGGCTGGACTAAAGGAGAAAGCATATTCGTAAATATGTATTAAATTGGTAGGTCAGTTTTACTTCTTTAGTGGAATAAAAGTAAAACTTAATTTATTTAATTATATCCTAAGTTTATTGGATATTGGATATTAAATAAATTAGTGGGCCAATTTAATATTCTTCTAGATCCCTATTGTAGCCCAAATTGACTGATAGTGGACTGGATATAGAACTTGAGATAGAGGCCCAAACCCAGTAGGGTTGGGAGACTAAATTTCGCCCACCCTCTATATAAATTGGGGAGAGGGCGACGAAATTTGAATCAATCATTAATCAGCCCCTCTTTGTCTCTCAAAGTTATCCACAGAATTCATAATTCTATCTAGTAGATTTCAGCCCACTCTGAATCTAGATACAGTCTGGGAATACAACAGAAGATCTTGGAGTAGAATCTGTTGGTGGACGATTTTGAGGTGTAGGTGGTGCCAACAACAGTGTTCGTTAAACAGCAAGATTAGATCTGTAATCTTGTCCACAGACCGTCTATCGATTTGTAAGTAGATTCGTTTCTATGTCTTTCGCTTTATTAGATTCGAATATGCTTTGCATGCTTTTTGGTTAGACTGTGATAAATATGCATGTGACATAAAATTATGATTTGCATGAACAAGGATTAATGAACAACCAAATAGATCCTGCGGTGGTTTAATTCGAAAAAACCCCAACAATGGTATCAGAGCCAGGTTTTGGCACTGTTCTAGGATTAATCCGAGCATGAATGCGATATATATATTTAAATTTGATGGTAAATTTATAGTTCTTAAATTTTCATATTTAAATATGCATGTATGTCTATTTTATGGTATTCAAGACTTGGATGAATTTTGGATTGAATTCGAAAATTCTAGTTTTGAGTTGTTGAAATTTTCGATCTTGATGAGATATAGATTTGGAATTATATTTGAAGTCTTCAAATTTCCAGATTTATATTTCATAATTTTTGAAAATTTGAGGATCAAATTTTTCGAAATTTGATGTTTAATTTTTCCCTAATTTTGTGTTAAAATTTTCGAAGCCTAGGAATAAAATTTGGATGGATTTTTGATCAAGATCAAATTTTCCAGATTTATTTTGTATATGGTTCGAAAATCTTGATGATTAGAATTAGGATAAGTAATTTTTGGTGTATATCAAAAGTTATCTAATTCTAATCTAGATAGGTTTGAAAATAGAATTTTAAATTTGGAATAATTTGAAATGGATCAAAATTTTCAGATTTATTATTCTTGTAATTTTCGAAACCTATAGATATATTATTTGGAATAGTTTTTTGATCAATGTCAAAATTTCCAAATGTGAAATATAGTGTAATTTTCGATTTTAATAAATTAATTTGGAGAAGATTTTGGTGAAAATTAAATTTCCATATTTATTTATTAGGATGATCGAAAATTTAGAGTTTTGGATTAAGATTTGAGGTTATTTGATGTATATCTTAATTTATCTAATTTTAATCTAGATAGATTTGAAAATAAAATTTTAAATTTGGAATAATTTGAAGTGTATCAAATTTTCAGATTTATTATTTTGGTTATTTTCGAAAATCTAGTATTAAAATTGGATAAGGTGAATTTTGGATATATACAAATAATTATCAAAATTTAATTGTGATAAGAATTTGATTTTGGATAGGATTTGGAAGATTTTGAAGATCATCAAATCTTCAAAACCTTATCCTTAAAGATTTAGATTCTTATGGATAATTTTTGGATTAATATCAATATATCCAATTATTATTTAATTAGGGTGGCTTGAAAATATTAAATAAATTTGGTAGATAATTACAAATAATTCCCATATTTATTTAAATGATATTTTCAAAAAAAATACAAGTTATAAATTGGTGGATAATTATTTTAATTTCTAATTTTTATCTTGTGGATAATATTGAATTAATTAATTTAATTAATTGTAAAATTCGATTATTATTTAATATTCATGCATAGATATCATATGTTATTTTATGTGGTTCATTTAATAAATGATTGTTGGATTTGTAGACTGTGTTTGTTTGCAGCTTTACCAACTATCATGGCTCATTTATTTTATGTGATGTATGTTTATGTTAAATGAATGTTGGTCGTATGCCGGTTTGGCTACGTGATTTTTATCCATGAGAAAAATTCATGGATTAGGTCTAAGTTTTATTTTACGTAGTCTTAATGTAATAGATATAAAACTGTTAGGCCAACCTGGCTGATCCATTCACGAAGAGCCTGCCGGCTAAGACCTTTGATGGTCACGTGGAGAAAACGGGAGTGAGATGCAGACCTAGGGGCTCAGTTTAAGTCGATAGTTTTGATTGGAGAGTTAGCCTGTTAGTTTTTATGCTTGAAAGACATGCTTCAAGTATAAGTGGGAGATTGTTGGTTTTGTATACTAGAAGACTTGTCTTTGTATACTTTTCTGATAATATGATGATATGAAATGAAAGTTATTACAGTCACTGTTTCCATTTAGATTATGTTCTATAATTATTTTATGCAATGTTCCATATACTTACATTGTAGATGATATGGTGTGGGGAGTCACACGGTAAGATCATGTCATTAGAACCGTGTATTGTATTAAAGAGCTCACGACTTAGATGTTCCTGAACACACCATCGGTACACCGTAGAATAATCTGATAAGTTAGTTTATCTTGACTAACTGATTATTCTAGTACAGTCATTTGTGTATTGAGGAGGATCACGATAGAATTCTATTCTCTATCTCTGACCCAGTTACAGAGAGAATAAAGATCCACATAGTTCGGGTTCTGAACTCATGTGATATTGGTGAACATATATGTGCGTTGTTTATTAATTTGATTTATCAATGAGTAAGATCTTTTCATAGATCGAATTCGATATCTTAGGTAATAACAGTGTATACATGATTTCTCGAGCAGTGTGCATGAGCACTGTGTCCTGGTGCGCCAGGTTGATGATGTTCTCTTGAGGAAATGCAAGTTCATGTTGAAACCCTGCAGGTGGAATTTATTCCTTACATGGTAAAGTTTGTGTGGTACTACTCAAGGTTTTAGATGTTAATTAATTATAGATGTCAGAGGCTGACATAATTAATTAATGAACATTATATCTTAAACACGGGGAATGGCTGGACTAAAGGAGAAAGCATATTCGTAAATATGTATTAAATTGGTAGGTCAGTTTTACTTCTTTAGTGGAATAAAAGTAAAACTTAATTTATTTAATTATATCCTATGTTTATTGGATATTGGATATTAAATAAATTAGTGGGCCAATTTAATATTCTTCTAGATCCCTGTTGTAGCCCAAATTGACTGATAGTGGACTGGATATAGAACATGAGATAGAGGCCCAAACCCAGTAGGGTTGGGAGACTAAATTTCACCCACCCTCTATATAAATAGGGGAGGGGGGATGAAATTTGAATCAATCATTAATCAGCCCCTCTCTGTCTCTCAAAGTTATCCACATAATTCACAATTCTATCTAGTAGATTTCAGCCCACTCTGAATCTAGATACAGTCCGGGAATATAACAGAAGATCTTGGAGTAGAATCTGCTGGTGGACGATTTTGAGGTGTAGGTGGTGCCAACAACAGTGTTCATTTAATAGCAAGATTAGATTTGTAATCTTGTCCATAGACCGTCTATCGATTTGTAAGTAGATTCGTTTCTATGTCTTCCGCTTTTTTAGATTCGAATCTGCTTTGCATGCTTTTTTATTAGACTTTTATAAACATGCATGTGACAAAAAACTATGATTTGTATGAACACGGATTAATGAACAACCAAATAGATCGTGCGGTGGTTTAATTCGAAAAAACCCCAACACTTTTGTGCTTCATCAGAATCACCTACAATGCATGAACTATATGAGCTAAAGCTCAGTAAGCAGAAATCATGCACATGATCTTATATGCAACGCATAAAGATGATACAACACCATGACTAATGCTCGTGATACAAAATATTTTCATCTCAAAAGAGTTTTCAGTGTTTAAGAACTTGGCTCCCTTCACCAGACACCAACATGAGTCATGAGCTCGTAATATAATCAATATCACTTGGCCAGAATATGATTAGTGCACTCATGTGGTTCATCCTTCCTGGACCCCAAGGGACACGCTCCCTGCATGTTCCCTTTGATACCACATGAAAGTCATCCCACATCAGCCACTCATCACCTCAAAGGTGCAGTCAAAGTGGACCATCCTCCCTGAACCCCAAGGGACACGCCCCCTGCCTGTTCTCTTTGATCCCGCATGGAAGTCATCCCACTCGAGGCACAAATATCAACACAGCACAACACGGGCTGGTGGTGACCAATCCCAAACAAAACATTTTCTCTATCTCAAAACCATTTCATGCATATAATCTCGACAACATCTATATGCCGTACACATAATCTGATCAATGCTTATAAACCACAAAATGGAAAAATCAAATTACTTAATTATTTACAATTAATATATATCCTATTATAATAATAACAATTATTGAGACGGTGGCCGTTAGTTTCATATACTACTAAAATGTCTGCCTTAAGAATTATAGCAAAGAAATATGATTACATAATAGTTTCAATTATAAAATTTTGAAACACACGGCACCTATACACAAATATATATATATATATATATATATAACTGTAACATAAATTAATACATAGCATGAAATTAAAATTACCTGTTCACTATTTGTATTACTAAATAGAATAAAGTAACTCAGTAGTTTGATTATTAATAGATATCCAATAAATCACTTGCTTAACAAAAGTAAATCCACTCTCACTCTTTTAATTGATTATACACTTGAACTATATAAATAATAGCCAAAATTAGTAGAAATAAATAAAATTAGTGATTAATATGCAACAAAGGAAACTTGCAAGTTAATAATATTACACAATTATTATTATTATTATTATTATTATTATTATTATTATTTTATCATTATTTATTACAAAGCCTAAAAACAATTATATAACAAGATACTTAAAACCCATAAATTGAGCATTGACCTTAATTCACAAAAGTTTCTTAATTATTATTCCCTTCAAGTTTCCAAATGATGATAATAGGAATTTTATTTTTATTTTTGATTTAGTTGTTAATAACTCTTGCCTAACATAATTTAAAGATTACTATCTCTACTTACACGTGTAATCACTATATATGTATGCTCCTAAGATTGCCACCTATTACACTTATGTGTAATCATAATAATTTTTTTCATTTAATCACATATATTCTTATGCAAACATATCTCTATACCATATATCTTATTAAAGAAATCCAATATATATATATATATATATATAAAACTTACGTAATGTCCTAATCACTATAGCATCTCTATAGTGTCTTATGTAAGCTCACTTTATTTAGTACAAAAGTCTCATTTTGATTAAAATGATCTTTGGATGTCCTAAATTAATTAAACTCTCAAATAATTAAATATACAAACGCAAATATTACTATGTCAATACACACACACACACACACACACACATATATATATATATATAAACTCAATTGGCACACAAATAAGTACATAATACTTATATAAAATATTTTAAAATAATTATTAAGTAGTGAGAGGCACGGTTACTACATGTACTCTCTGGAAGAATTTCCGTATGGAGTGGTGGATTTCAATTTGCCCACAATGACTCAGACAGATAGGATGCTTCCATCGATTCAGAGGGCACCAAAGTTAGAATTGAAGAATCTCCCTGACCACTTAAAGTATGCCTATCTTGGAGAGAATGAGACACTGTCGGTTATAATAAGCAACGGACTGAACCTTATTGAAGAAAACCGATTATTGAGACTATTACGCATATACAAAGAAGCAATGGGATGGACTCTAGCTGACATCAAGGGCATAAGCCCTGCAGTATGCATGCACAAAATCCTCTTGGAGGATGATGCCAAACCGATGTGGGATGCCCAACGAAAACTGAACCCCGCAATGAAAGAGGTCGTACTGAAGGAGATACTTAAATTGCTGGATATGGGAATCATTTATCCTATTTCAAACAGCAAATGGGTAAGCCCTATTCATGTCGTGCCCAAGAAGTCAAGAATCCAGGTGGTGAAAAATGAGAAAAACAAACTTGTACCCACAAGGCTACAAACTAGATGGCGAGTCTGTATAGACTACCGGAAGCTCAACACCGTCACAAGGAGGATCACTTTCCGTTACCATTTATAGATCAGATGCTGGAGAGATTGGCTGGAAACAAATTCTTTTGTTTCCTTGATGGATATTCAGGCTACATGCAACTTGTAGTAGATCAAGAAGATCAGGTGAAAACTACATTCACATGCCCATTCGGTACATTTGCTTATCGGATGATGCCTTTTAGGATCTGCAATGCCCCCGAAACATTTCAACGCTGCATGATGAGTATTTTCTCAGATCTTTTAGAGAATTGTATCGAAGTATTCATGGACGACTTTAGAGTCTATGGAAATTCATTCGATGCATGCCTCGACAACCTTGAAAAGGTGCTCAAAAGATGTGTGGATAAGTGTTTGGTGCTAAACTATGAAAAATGTCATTTCATGGTTTGTGAGGGGATTGTTCTTAGGCACATTGTTTCAGAGAGAGGTATAGAGGTGGATAAAGCTAAGGTGGACATCATTGAGAAGCTACCCTATCCCACTATGGTGAAGCAAGTTCATGTTTTTCTTGGGCACGCTGGGTTCTACCGGCGATTCATTAAGGATTTTGCAAAGATTGCTCAACCAATCACGCATCTTTTGTAAAATGATGTACCGTTTGTCTTCGATGATGCATGCAAGGAAGCCTTCAACACTCTGAAGAAGAGGCTGGTCACGGCACCCATCATTCAACCTCCAGACTGGGGCATGCCATTTGAAATAATGTGTGATGCCAGCGGATACGTTGTGGGCACAGTGCTTGGGCAAAGGCGAGGTAAAGAATGTCATGTGATTTACTATGCGTCCAAGACATTGAATCATGCCCAAGCCAACTATACCACGAGTGAAAATGAATTATTTGCAGTAGTATTTGCCTTTGAAAATTTCCGATCCTATTTTCTCGGAGCAAAGAGTGTGGTCTACACCGATCACTCTGCATTGAAACACTTGCTCGCAAAGAAGGAATCAAAGCCAAGGCTCATACGGTGGATACTACTGCTCCGAGAATTCGATTAGGAGATCAAAGACAAGAGTGGAGCTTAAAACTAGGTGGCTGATCATTTGAGTAGAGTACTTAATGAGGAAGAAGACGTGGTGCCCATTGAGAAGGCCTTCCCAGATGAGTACCTACTTAATCTTAGGGGCACAGCACCTTGGTACGTTGACTTGGTCAACTTCATGATCTCTGGAGAACTACCTGCTAGACTCTCGATCTATCAAAGAAAGAAAATCAAAAGTGAGAGTCGATATTATGTGTGGGATGAGCCCATACTATGGAGAAGGTGCGCAGACCAAATCATTCATCACTACGTGCCCACAGAAGAAGCTAAGAGCATTCTAGATCATTGCCACTCCGAAGCATGTGGAGGGCATTTTGGTGCAAAAAGAACTGCGAAGAAGGTTCTTGATTGTGGGTTCTTTTGGCCCACACTTCACAAAGATGCTTATGAAGTGTGTAGATGGTGCCCACGCTTCCAGATGACTGGGAACATCTCCAAACGTAATGAAATACCCATGGTGCCTATCATGCCGATAGAAGTCTTTGACGTTTGGGGAATTGACTTTATGGGTCCCTTAACTAAATCCAATGGACATCCGTACATAGTCTTAGTTGTGGAGTATGTATCCAAGTGGGTGGAAGCAAAAACAACCACCACAAATGATGCACGTGTGGTCAAGAATTTCCTGAAGTCTAATATGTTCAGTAGGTTCAGTGTGGCCAAGGTACTGATAAGTGATCAAGGATCCCACTTCTGCAACATATGATCATTAAGAATTTGCTTAAGGAATATGGAGTGAGACATAAAGTTACTACTACATATCACCCACAAGTGAATGGGCAAGCCGAGGTTTCCAATCGAGAGGTCAAGTCCATACTTCAGAAAGTCGTCAACCCCAATAGCAAGAATTAGAGTTTCAAGCTGGATGATGCCTTGTGGGCACTGCCTACAAAACACCCATTGGGATGTCTCCCTTTCGCTTAGTCTATGGGAAGAACTGCCATCTTCCAGTAGAGATTGAGCACAAATCCTTTTGGGCAATTCAGAAGCTGAACATGAAGCTTGATAGAGCTGGGATCGAAAGGAAGCTTCAACTTCAAGAGCTGGAGGAGATGAGACTGGAAGCCTATGACAATGTCGTTCTCTACAAGGAGAGAATGAAGAAAACCCATGACCACCTCATTTGCCACAAGCCATTCGAGCGTGGGCAAAAGGTTCTATTGTATAATTCCAGGATGAAGCTGATAGGGGGAGGACTCAAGTCCAAATGGTCAGGACCATATGAGATCCAAACCGTGTACCCAAATGGAGCAGTGGAGTTATTTGGTTCAAGTACTGGAGAGACCTTCAAAGTCAACGGTCAAAGGCTGAAGCATCTCAATGAACCAACAGTTTCATACATGAAGGCTATTAGGCTCAAGCTCGTTGAGCCCACATACATGTGATGAAAGGCAAGCGTCGTGCCCACGACAATAACTGGGGCACTGACTGAGAGGCAACCCAGGTTTATTTGTTTTTATTTTCCTTTTTTATATTTTTAGTAATTTATTTCTTTCCCTTTTGGTGATTATTTTTTTGCCATGTTAGACTAGGAGTTGGATTTTACGGTTGTATTTGTTTTTGGAGTATTTTAGGGAACAAATTTAGGTGAATTTTTCGTGGAAGGAAAGAATCTAGCCATTATGGATGCTTCCAGTGTGGAGGGCACCAGCAAAGGCAATTCTGAGAAATTCGGGATCTCTTTGTCCTCGTAGGCAAAGCACAAGATTACGTACAAGGAAATCCTAGAAGCCCAAAAGTCGTCTGACAGGTCTGTCACATCAACCCAAATTGAGTGGCTAGGGTGAACCTAAGTATAAACCCCCACCCCTTCCTCACAAAAATTCACTCGACCTTTTTCACCCAAATTTTTAAAAAAATTACAGCCTCTCTTCTCTCTCTCTAAAAACTCCCTCTCTCAACCGCCATACCCATGATCGCCATGCTCCCCAAAACTCGCGTTGCCAAGTCCACAAAGAAGAAGGTGGAGTTCACCCATTCTACTTCATCGAAAAACTCTAGGGACACCACCACCGATGCTGCTGCACCGACAAAGCCGTCGAGCACCGCCACCATGAACATCCAACCTCTCTCCACCATCGAGCCACCATCTTCGCCTGTCTCCACACGACAATCCAAGAAAGCTGACGAGCCCTCTCTGAAAATTGTAGAGGAGACCGCCGACGAGATCGACGACCAAGAGAAGGCCAATACGCAGCAATATGTGACTCCCGAGCCGACACCGAAGGACACCCCTGAGCCCTCTACAAATAAAAAGTTGAAGAAGGTGAAGAAGGAAAAGGTCGCCGCCGTGAATGCTCGGTCGCAATCCCTGAAGAGAAAGAAACAGCCGTCGCCGACACTGTCAGAGGACGAGGAAGCCGAGAAAGAAAGAGCTGAAAGCAGTGGGGAGTCGCAAGCCCACAAGAGTCAGGATGACCAGTCTCTATCTCTGAAGAAACCCGCTGAGGGAACAACGGATGCGTCCTCTGTGTCTGCCAAGGGGAAGGGAACGGCCCTTGCCAAACCATCTGCAAAGAAGGGCAAAACTGTTGTTAGCCCAACTTCTGAAAAAGTCATACCGAAAGGAGACGGCATCTTGCTCACAAGGGAGATTGTCCACAGTAAGACCATCCACTTCACCTCGCTCGCCGTCTTGGGCATTGAGCGAGAGGTAAGAGAACTTTTCTCTAACATTGGTTGGTTGTTTTTCATTAAATGGGACTGTTTGATTTTTCCTAAGTTGGTCTATGAGTTTTTCCATGATCTGTCTGTGAAAAGCATGGGGAAGGGTGGTACTTCTGCTAAGGTTTTAAAGTTTAAAATTTTTGGTAAAAATGTTAATATTTCTGCTAATGAATTGAACATGGGTTTGGGCATTGTGTCGTTTTTTTATTTGAATGATGATGATTATAGATCTGCTGTTGTTGTGGTGCCCACGGATGAGAATGTGGATGAGAAGTGGACTGAGTTGGGTGACGGTTCCAAATTCAAGTATGGAACTAGCAAGGGACACATGCTGAAAAGCAATGCACTTCGCTTTTGTCACCGTGTGCTCGCCTAAAACTTCTTTGGCCCGAAAGATAGCTCCAACTCCATCACCAATCAGGAGTTGTTTGTCCTCTGGTGCATGGTGCACAAGAAGAGGATAAACTTTAGAGCTGTGGCCATCGCCCACTTTAAGGAAACTGTGGCCCATTCTAAGAACCGCATCTCTTGTGCCCAACTGATAACCCATCTTGCTGAAAAACTGCGATTATTTAATCCCTCATCCACTAATTTATATTGCAAGCATATTGAGTTGTTTGATTTAAACTTCTTGAAACGTATGATGGATGTCTTTAATGATGAGGAGGGGAAACCCGTGTTCGGCATACCGAAGCTTGAGACTTCGAGTAGCCTTAGTTTTCCTCTGAATGCAGGTCCCAGCAAGAGGCCCCCGAGGGCACAACAGCAAGAGCCAGCAGCCACCACCATCCTAGCCAGACTGGACCGATTGGAAACCACCATATTCGTCTACTTCAAACACGTCGGATTCAACTATTCGACCCCCTTTGATGCCTAAATTGGTACTCTTTCCCGTAGATTAAGGTTTTGTTTTTTGTGTTTTTGTTTTTTGTGTCTAGATATCGCCCCATTCTCACACTTTGCTCAGTGTAAAGTGTGTGGGTGTGGGCACTAGGGAGTCTTTGTTTATGTGTTTCTGTTTTTGTTTTGTGTTTGTGGATTTTTTTTTTTTGTTTTAGTTAAATGACCTTTGTACCAACCCACTTTTCCTAAGGCAAAGTGTGTGGGTAGGGGTGGCCATTTAATGTTTCGATGAGTTTGCGGTTCGTAGGATAACCTTCTCGCACCCAATTTGTCGAAGGTAAAGTGTGTGGGTGGGGGTTACTCTGCCTTCTTTGCGTTTTTTTATATGTCAAGCATGTGTAAATATTTGAACTTGTAAGCATGGAGTCTAGGGTCTTGTGACCATAAGGCAACATATTTTACTGTATTTTTTTTTCAAATGTTTTCAGGTTGAGATGCTGAGGTCGGTAATGTGCTGCTGGTGGGGTTGTCTAAGTTGTCTAAGTTTCCAAAGTGTTGGATATGGTTACATATTTTCTTCCGCTATGTTTCTGTTAAGTACTCTGATGTTATTATTTAGTCTTGATATATGTAACTTGATTCTTGATAGTAGCATGTTTTAAATGCTATGATTCCTAAATATCAATAAAATTTTGAGAATTAGAAGCATGTTCTTTTGACATACCAATTTTTCCTTTATTGATTATGGGCATATTGGTATCTATCCAATTTTAGTCGACCTATGAATGGGTCTTGCATGCTTGTTGATGTTGTTGTTCGCCTATGAAGGGGCTTTTCTTTTCAAGCATGATTCTGCTCGTCACTCTCTTTTCTTTGCCGAAAGCTCATAAGTGAGGGTCCGAAAGGCAGAAGTAGGACAATATGAATTATTTGATTCCGACCTGTTAATGGGTCTTAGTTCTTGTGGCCTATGAAGAGGTCTTGTTTATTTCAAGAGTCAAATTCCTATCTGTTTCTCATTGGATTCTGTTTAAATTTCGGTTGGCCTATGACTTGGCATTCCTTTGACTTGATTGAACCATTTGACCCCTTTGATTCGTTGAAAGAGATAAAACCTTCCAATTATACAGTTTAGTTGCCTAAGTTTTTGAGGCACTAACCTTAGTTCGATTCTAGAAACACCCCCTGGATTTCCAATTTTTCGTGCTATTTTTACACACAACAACCCCGTCTCCATCCTCGAGACCGAGCTTGTGATACCCCGATCCTTTTGCTAAATTATAAATTATAATTTTATTAAATGATTTCAAGTTAATATTGTTTCAATATTAATCATGTGAGCATGTTGTATTATACCGTTGTTTTAATGCAGGTTGTTCCACTCGAGCCGATACATCTTAGCACACAGTGGTATTATACTGAGTGTATAATACATATTGAATTTTTAATACTAAAATGTCGAGTTATATGTTAAGGAATAATTGTAATTTCGTTTAATTTTATGTTTGTCATACCTTAATTTTATGTAATTTCGGTGTGTGCATTAAATGAGTAGTGATTATGTTTTAAAAATTTAAGTTGTGTATTGTATGTGTTTTCGAAAATAGCATAAATTGAGGGTCTCGCTGAGTTTCGGTAGGGTTTCATCCGGAGGTCATAACTTTTGACTCGATTGCAACCACGAGGCCCATAAGTACTCAAATCGAAGATCTTTCAAAAATCTACAGTCTGGATGCGACCATCAGGCGCGACCTGGTCCAGGCCGCATGGCAGAGTCTCTGCAACGCGACCTGGAGGCGCGATCCGTTGGGGCCGCGTGACCTGGAGGCGCGATCCGTTGGGACCACTTTAGAGAGCTGTTTTTCATTGTCTCGAGCGCGACCTCCGAGCGCGACCACCCCTAGGCCGCGCCCCGTTTCAGAGATTCTACCCTATAAATATCACACTTCACCCATTTCTTTCATTCTCTTCACTCTTGGACGATTGTTTTTTCCCAACTTCTCTCAAGGAGTTCTTCAAGCTTTGGGAGAGGATTTTCTCTTATCATCATCCATCAACTAAGGTAATTCCATACATCTTCTTTTGGTGATTAAACACCAATTTCGTGTTAAAACGAACCTAGGGTTTACATCCAAATTTGGGATTTTTCGATTCTAATGATCCTCATGCTTTGATATCTCAAACATATGGTTTATTTACTCCATTGAAGCTATATGTCAAGTTATATCGAATTCCTATGATTCATTGTTGCTAGGGTTTGGATTTTTGCCCTAATTTCCCTTGATATGTTGATTGTTGGTTGGAGGTGTTGTGATGGTTGTTTGGGGTTGATTTTCATGTATGTTAGAGCTCTAGGATGAAGGTATTTGTATTTGAAATGTTAGGTTTAAAGGATTTAAATTGAGCCATGAGCATGTGGTTTAAATGGTTGGACGTAACGTGCTCGATTAAATGCTTCAAAGAGTTTTAATGTGTATTATGAGTCCAAATTTATATGGTGAGCTTGTAAATCCATGGTTGTGTAAATGGATATGTATGAAATCTTTAAAGCAAAGTATAGCATGAGTTTGGTCTAAATTATGATTTAATTGCATAACTCAACGTCTAAAATGAAAAGAGAATTGAAAGGTGCTAGGTGACGTGTTGGGGCTCGAGGTGGACAACTCGTGCACGGCTAAAGAGTATTTCAAAGGTTGAGAAATTGTGAAAGCGTCTCATAAGGTGGGGTAACTCTAAACTGTGAACGTGTAAGGTTATAGTTATTGTTGTGCTTTGATTGTATAAGTACGAAGGGTCTTCGGACCAGAGATAAAAGAGACCCTTCGGGGCATAACAGAGATCCTTCGGGGTCGACAAAGAGACCCTTCGGGGCAGGGATCATTTGGGATCGAATATAAACCTATTAATGTCCTCCCTGGGGGTACTATGTCTGCAGGCATCCCTACAGGGATAAAGACGTTCATTAACGGGGGCATCATGATGTTTGGACCCTACGGGGTTGAGACTAGTCTCCACAAAGTAAAGAAAAGTTCATATGTTATATATTCACTTGTGCAATTAGCTATAACTGTTTACAGTATTTCCCACTGAGTATGTTGTTAAATACTCACCCCATTCATTCAATGAATTTCAGGTTGAGGAGTCGAGGCCGAGTAGGAGCGTTGTGAACACAAGAGAACCCCATAAGCTTGTGTTTATCTTTTGTATGCTCTTCTTTTGAAATACTCATATTATTATTAGTACATTGATCCGTCTATTTGCTTTATGATCAATGATTATTGGGGATGAGATTAGCCCAATCTTTTGTAGGTTATGATGTATATAACTTGATATTATGCGAAACAATTTAAAGGTGGGTCGTTCGACCTTGGAGCCTATTATGTATGAAATATGTTGTTGAACCCCGTATTATGTACGTTAAAATTTAGGATGGTAGACGGGCGGGTTGAGTAAGACCTATGAGCCCGATAGGTTAGATGATTGCATGATTTTGTGGATGGGCTTACACGATGCTTCTATTTAACACTATGTTGTGTGACAAAATATATATGATAGTTTGCATGCTTTAATTGAGAAAAATTTGTATTGAGAATTATGATGTCTCACCCTATTATGCTAATATTATGCAATTTGACCTTAGCTTCCGCTCAATTTATTATGAGAACGCAAATGCATGTAAATGAATTATTTGTTTAGTGACGTGGCCAAACGGAGTAGTTTGGGGCGTTACAAGTATGTTAAGTGACGTGGCCAAACGGAGTAGTTTGGGGCGTTACAGAGCTGTTACATATGCAAAGAGTCTGAGGCCATAAAAAAAACAAGCTCCAGATGGCAGTTGACCCCGTATTTTGAAAGATTCATCTTTCAAAATGCAGCTGGAAGAAAACATCTCGAGCCTAGAAACAAGATTTGTTGGCATCATAAGTGAGATGAACAATCTGGGAAGAAATTATCCCAACAGTGAGATGAACTCAAAAGTTCTTGATAATCTCACTGATGAATGAGATATGAAAGTAATTCCTATTAAAGAGTCGAGAGACTTAAATAGCATTACTCCCAGAGAGTTATTTGGATCTCTCAAAGCTCATGAGTACAGCCTGAACCGAAAGAGAGAAGTATCCACTTCCTCTTCTCATGATGCTTCTTTCTATGCTGAAAGAAATCGGTTCAGAGAAGCCCACAGAAGAAACAACTTCCGACTAAGAGGCTCGCCTGTCAGAGAGAATCCAAGGGGATCGGTGACTGATTGAAGAAGAGAGTCAGCCGACAAAAAAGAGATCCTGACTGAGGATATAAACGAGCAAATTCATTCAATGATAAGATTGTTGGAGAAGCTTAGAAAAGTCAGAGATCAACAATCAGCTCAACCCCAAGTTGATGAAGCTGCTAAGGGAGAGAGGAACCAGCAGCCAGCTGAACAATTCAGGATGGCAAACAGGAATATAGAAAAATGTTTCCACTGCCATAAGCAAGGACACCAGAAATACGAGTGTCCAGAGCTTCCTGAAGATAAAAAGGCCAAACTGAGGAGAAGCTTCTTCAAAAGGAAAGCAATGATCGCAAATTCTGAAAATGTCGTGCTTGATGATTCAGACTACCCATCTAGAATCGACTCAGATGGATATAGCTTCAATGATGAAGCTCTACTATGCCTCATGGTCGACAATGATGAAGAGGTTAGTATGTCAGATTCAATAACCTCTTTTTGTCATAAACATGAAGCTTTGATCTCTATGAATGAACAGTTAAGAATCCTAGAAGATCAGTTAGCTTATGTATCAAGTATGGATATTCAACTGAAGGGTGAAAATGATAAGCTAAGAAGCAGAGTTGATGAACTAAGTGCTGAAATGAAAGACTGAAAAGTCTTGATGCTCAGTCAACATAAATGGATCAGCTGAAGCTGAGAAATATTAAACTAGAAGCTAAGAATGAGCAACTCAAGCTAGAAATTCTTGAAAAAGAGGCATTAACCCTCAATTTCAAGAAGGGTTCCCAGACTCTTGATGAAATCTTGAGTCATCAGAGAATTGAAGCTGGGAGTCCAGGGCTGGGATATAGTAAGTACACTGCCGCAAAGAAGAGCAAGGCAGTTGTACAGAGCTGTGAATCTGGAATCCTAAAAGGATTCACAAGACTAGCTCAGTCCCCCCCAGTTGAGGAGTCCAAAGACAAGGGCATCTTGGAAACTCCTCAAGCTCAGCCCAAAGATTAGACTGATCAGTCGAGAAGGGCAACTCGAAGACAGTTGGTCTTTTAAGGGCTTGGTGCTCAGTCAAAGCCACCAGCTCAACAAAGATTAGCTCAACAGTCCAGATCTACTCGATCAAAATCTAAAGCTCATCAAAGGCCGAATTTTCAAAGGCCTCTATTCCATTCCAATTCATCAGTTCAACTGAGATCTAAAGTTCACCCAAGGCCAGCCTTTCAGACAAAGGCATCAGCTCAAATCAGGCCATCAGTTCAACAATCTAGAAACTCCTCCAATACATTCAGTACAAGAAAAAAAGCCATACACCACGAAGAATATCCGTTGTCTATTCATTTTCGCTACCGTCGTATATAGTGGTGTTGTCTATACTCCCACTTTATACAACGGAGAATAACCGTTGTGTATTCTCATGATACACAACGGTAATATACCGTTGTGTATTTCATTATTACCGTTGTGTATGAGCAATATATGTAACGGTTTTTTATATTACCGTTGTGTATATATACTTTAGATAACGGTATAATTTCCTCTACCGTTGTCTAAAATCATCATATACAACGGTATTTGCCGTTATAAATAAAAAATTTACCGTTATATTTTTGTATTATACATAACAATTTTTTATATTACCATTGTGTATATATACTTTAGATAACGATATAATTTCTTTCATCGTTGTATAAAATCATTATATACAACGGTATTTGCCTTTGTAAATATGAAATTTACCGCTGTATATTAATAGTATATGTAACAGTTTTTTTCATTAGCCGTATACAATCATTATATATAACGGTTGTTCTATTATTAACGTTGTATAATAAAATCATACACAACAGTAACTACCATCGTGTTCACATAATATATTGTTGTATATTATTTTTCATGGATTTTTTTTGCCAGTTGTGCATCATAATATAATAATAATAATTAAAATTATAAAAAAGAATAATCCAAAACATAACTAAATATTATCCAAAAATATAATATATTCATAGATCATCCAAAAATACAATATGATGAAATATTATCCAAAAACATGTTAAGATGACATAAAAGATTAAAATTCAAAGTCATCTCTAATATCTAATACAAAGAAGCTAGCTCTAGAAAAGTTATAAACAAAATCCAAAAACTGATTATTGCAAGTAATTGCAATGCATCAAATCTCCTCCAATTAGGGATGTCAATCGGGCCAACCCGTTCGGTTTCGGGCCAACCCGTTTCGGTTTCGGGCCAATTCGGTTCGGACCGAATCGGTTAAAATTTTTTTCGGGCCAAAAATTCTTGACCCTAACCCTAACCCTTCGGTTTTCGGGCTAGCCCGTCGGGCCAACATGCTAACGAATTTTTTTCACATGTATAGATTATATTTTGATAATTCTAAAAAATAGTCACCATCTCTTACTCTTGAAACCAACACGTTTTCTTTTTACCCTTCCCAAAAATAACATAAAATGAAAAAAAATATGACGAATATAAAATTTCATTAACATCATAGTGCATCAAATAAAGAAATCAACGGTACATGAAATGATAAATTACAATAATTTTCAATCATAATTTGTTCTTTCAAAAATAATAATTTCAAACTAAATCATAAATCTAATTATAGTTCAATCTCCGAACTAATTGGAAATACAATCTTCTTCTATTTCAACAATAATATTTGAACATCTTTCAACTTCATGTTCATATTTCATTTTTAAAGTCTTCATTATTTATTTCATTTATTTTTGTATTTTTTCTTATACAATAAACAAACAATAACATTAGAATGTATATAAAATTAAATTATTGAAAACATGATAAATAATATAATTTTAATACTTTAAAACATCAATACTATATAATAATAGATGGATAACAAGTGAAAGATAATTTTCTTAACAAAAATAAAATAAAATAATTAAAAAATTAAAGTGAAATGTTTTGACATTCAAAAAGTAACAAAGTTATAACATTGATAAATGCAATCATGTATGTCATAAATGAAAATATAACATTTAATGAAAAATTGCATCATTGAATAAAACTCATTTACCATTAGTTGTAACTTTAAAAATTCATAACTTTTAGCATACTTGGAATCTGTAAATGTATAATATATGGATGGAAAGATAATTGAGTTAGCTTTCCAACGCTTCCGACCGTTCATGAATCGGAGTTTTCTAGAAAAAGTTATGACGAAAACAACGAAGGCCAGGCCAGCCCGACGGGCCAACCCGCGGCCCGACCGGGCTGGCCCGTTTGGCCCGTTCGGTTAATATTTTTTTCGGGCTGGAATTTTTCGGCCCTAACCCTATATTTTTCTCGGTCTATTCGGGCCAACCCATCGGTTTCGGGCTAAATTGACATCCCTACCTCCAATACAACTACTTGTAGATATAAATTCAAGATACCTTGATCCTATAAATGATCGCTCACAAAATTTGTCCATTCTACCCGAACTTCATTGATCTCATCTTTTGAATATCGCCTCTTTTGAAACTACACAAAAGGAATAAGAGTAATATTATTGTACATGTAATAAGCTCCTTAAACAAAAGGTCACATATAATGTCTGTAAAAGTAGAATGCAGAGCTACAGTCATAGCACTTTTTTCCATCTAACATATACGGCATTAAGGATGATGAAGAGCTGTAGCAGCAGCAGGTTTTCACCCTAACTGAACTGCCATGACCCAGCTAGATCACCTAGCATGGATCAGCAAATAGAGGGGCCATTATAGCACCCAACTCAAAAGCACAAATTCACTTAAGAGCATTTTTTTTCTATGTTTTTTTACACATTATAACATAAGTAGACAAGTATTTAAACCATAAAGCCATAACAATAAGCTGCAGCCATACAACTCTTAGCAACATTTACAACAGCTCTACAGATTCACCACATGAGTAATTGTAATGTAGCAGAGCATAGAAGAGCTGGTAGGAAATTTATTCAAGTTTCATCACTACACCTTGAAAAGGTTCTGATCGCACTCTTCCTTTTATTCACTGTCAAGAGCCCACAAACATTGGGTTTAAAATTAACACTAGAAGCCCATATTAAAACAAAATAAGAGTAATTTGTTTTGTTTTATTAGAGGAGTATGCATGAGTAATTTGTTACTGCAATATATATTTGTATTTTAAAATATTGTTTAATTTCATTTATAAGGTTCAGATTATAACATACTCTCAAGTCTCAACATCCAGTCTTGGACTGACATTTGAACCCCACCATTTTTTCTCGAACTTAGAAGGAAAAAAAGAGTACTATAAATCTGAAAATGATACAAAATGCGTCATCGAGCTAAGACAATAAAACCCCAAATTTGGTGATCAACACCTTTGATTTCTATCCGCAGTGGGTTTGGTTACACTTCTATAGTAAAAGATCTAATTATTAGCATATATATCCCTTCCCAAAAAGGTGCATATGCACAGACAAAAAAAAACAGCCCTTTAGAAGAAACATAAAAGAAAATTTAAAGAGATTAGAGAACATATTATCTCTACTTTCTCATTAAAACACTAATTTAATTTGGTGCTCCATTAAAGCAAAAATTAAGATATTCAATTCTTCGAAAATTGATAATCGGGTTGATTTGGCTACTAAAGAATTAATTTTCATTGTATTGTGATGGATTTAATTTATTCATTTATATTCTCCAACTTCCAAAAACCACATCAACAGTATCATTTTGCTAAAAAAATAAAAAATATCCAACATCATTCTTTTTTATTATTATGGTCAAAGGAAACCTTATTCACGTGTGGAAATGGAAGTACGTACAACTATGGACTAGCAAACTTTCCCATTACAAGGTCAACATAACTAGTGTGTTCAAACTAAGTGATTAGAACTAAACTTAAAGCTAGACCCATTTTGACCAAATTAAACCTCAACAAGTTTTTCTCAGACTCAATCTTCATTATATAAATAATTAGATATATATATATTAAGAAAAAATTAGCATCCTCATATTTCAGATATGTTGCATGTTTAATCAAGATTATGAGAAGAACAAGAATGATGATAAGGATCAGATGATATTATTTACAACCTAATTAAGCATTAAAGAAACAGTTGCAACCAATACAAGATCAGACTTAATCTGTAACACCCCGGAAAAATATAGTATTTAAATTTATTTTATAAGTTAGAAATTTCATGAAATTAGAACCCAATTTATTTTAGGTTAGTTGATCATAGTCCTAGAGACATTATAAAACCAATAAAAGTCTCGACCTTAGTTGAGTTTTAAATTTATATTAGAGTTTATATAATAAAAGTAGAAATTAACGGGATCGTTTTGGTACTAATAACATCCAATTCGTACTTCATTTGACCTTCCAATGGGATTGATTTCATTGAACATTTAGAAATCAATTTATTCTACCAAGCCCAATTAATTACCCACTTCTCAGCCCTCTATTTATGTCAATTCCAATCATTTCATAATTAAAATACATATAGGATATGTCTATTATTGGGCCTATCTATTGGAGAAGATAATTAAGTTTATCAATCTATTAAAATCCATTTGAAAAAAAAATTAGTATTTAATAAGAAAAGTATAAACCACCACCAATCCATTTTAACCATTTGGCATGCAATTGTAGGGGATTAGTGTATTAATAAAGACAAGTTTATTTCATATATAAGTTGTATGTATGTATATATATATATATATATAATATAGGGGTTCATCTTTAGTTAATCAAAAGGAAAAAAAAAACGATCAAATTAAATAAATATTTGACCATAAGTTAAACAATCAATTTTTTTTAAATGATTAGTCACAATTAAAATCTCTTTCCACTTAGTGTTTATTTGATAGTGCAAGTGTACAAGATTAACACGTGTGATGAAGGAGTGTATGTATATCTATAGAATGAGAGAATCATTTGAGGGATTAGTCATAAACAAAAAAGGAAGCTTGGAAGGTAAGCTAGCTTAGCTCACGCCTCTACCGTCGTCTTCTATATTCTGTAAATATTGTTCATTATTTGAAAAATGGAAAAACTCCTTTAAACTCTTCTCTAAACCTGTAGACTGTATATATATATATACATATATATATATTTGGAAATATCTCCGAGTTAACATCGGAAAGCTGTGAACGAAGCAAAACTAGCCAGTTCACGGCTATGCACTACCATTAGCCGATATCGTCTTGCAGGGCTGTTTCTAGCTTACTCAACAGTTAGAATTTAATGAATTCTATACTTATGTTCATCATCTTAGATCAGGTTTCGTGTTTCCATCTTAGATTTTTGGCCCGACATGGTTTGATTCCACACTATTATGTCGAATCATCTTCGAAAATTGCATTCGAAATTGTTTTTGTTTACTTGATCTCTTTCGACTTTTAGCTGTTGCGTGGACATGGAGCTGCTGTAAGCAGCAAGGTTGTATGTGTGTGTGGGTAAATGTCGACCGAAAGTGGATGGTAGGGGTGACGGAAAGGTAGTGCAGAAAGAGATAAATAAATGATTTGCAAAAGTGAAATATTAAAATTGTTTTGAGTCTAATTATTTAATTTACTAATTTTCATATTTGGCCAGAACCATTCAAGTGTGTCGACTCCTAATTTTACTTATCCTTAATATAAGTTTAATTCCTAGAATTATATTAGAATTTTTTTAAAATTATAATCAAGTCCTATGATTCACTCTTAATTAATAAATTAAGCTTATTGGTTGTTGAATTAAATTCAAGTCACCTTCGATATCTCTCCAATTTGGTCTAGTAAGTCCGATAAAATTTCCAATTTAAATTGACTCGATTTGTCAAATGCGCATTATTCGCCCGTTTGACTTCATTTTAATTCCAAACGATCCCAAGGCATAGGAAATTCTTATTTAAGTCATTTAGGATCTAAGTTATTACCTTTATTGACCTATTTGAGGATTCTAAGTTAGGATTTTAATTTTATTGGTCGAGACAAGCTGAAAGCGTAATAGCATCTCACGCATAAATTGCA